>JAOXYI010000023.1:2087582-2102494 GCA_028566495.1 Lithophaga antillarum
ACATAACAAAAATATATCTGAAGTTCTTCTTAAAGTTTTCATAGCTACAAAACTATGTGTCTGAATATAATCCTAAAATGACTAATTTTTGTAACAAATTTTGAAAAGTACTCAATAAGGAAAATCTAGAGTTATTTCCCCTTGAAATATCAGCATTCTCCCAGAAAAAAATCAAAAGCTCTATTCAAATGTTACTTTAAATAATTTCTGCAACAGAAAAAAGGTCTAACAAATGTTAATTTGCTTGGTCCATATGAAATGGCTTTCTCTACAATGTGAAACTGATTTCAAACAAACCTGGCATAAAAGATCATCTAAAAAATCTATTCAAGATGAGCAAGTCAGGTTTTAAGAAAATAGAGGAAAGTGTCAGAAAATGACAATATAATTGGAAATTATATATTTTGAAGAATTCTAAAATCATTGTAAAAAAGAACTGTAATGCAATACATTGTATTGGTAATTTAAAGCTTCAACATAAGTTTGGTTAGATTCTGTTCAGAAATGAAAGTACATGAGGCTACACCTACAAATTTTTGCTGAAAAAAAACATGTTTTGTAACCTGACCAAGAGCTGCTGGTTAAAAAACTTGTGTGTCTGCCATTCATAAAATCATAGGCAAAGTGCAACTTGCAGTCTCACCAATATGAGCAAGAGACTGGATTGCAATTTTTCATGAAATTTGGTAAAATTACATCTTCTTGTGAGGTTGTGACAGATAGTTATCAATGAATCTTTCAAAATAAATTGATTTGAGAATTACCCTTATAATAAAAGGGAACTTTGCTACAATTATGTTTTGATGAGAATGATAACACTCAAATGGAATTTTAATTTATTTAAATGACACATTTGACCATTGTCCAGAGTGACAAGTTTTTAATGTCCAGATTTCTATGCCAACATTAATTTATAATCCTAGTTATTTTCCCCACAATAATTTCTCCTCTTTTCAATTTTATTGTGTAGGATATTATGCAATTTTTCTTCACAAAGACTTGTACAGAAACATAAATTAAGTTTCTTACAATTAGGCAGGAAGTCTTCTGTTCTCACACTTGACAAAGGTGATGTTTTTGGCTATTGTATTCAAAATATCTCATGTCCATTTTAATGACCATTTTTATATAAAAGCAATATGGACAGAATCCCTACAGAGCCATAATTTAAGATGTCATAGATGTGTGCTAATTCTGCCATAAACCATTGTGTCCAGTATTTTCTATACTTGACCACCTATATACTGTTGTAATAATTCTTTTTATCCCTGGGGCCCACATTCAGGTAAACACTAAAAAAATTTATATCCCATTTAATTCCTTTTGTACAAATATTTGGAATTTCAAAAAATCAAACATATAATCAAACGGTCAAGTTTTTTACAAGGTTTTAAACACTGCAAAGTCTTTGCATGTGATTGAAAAAAAATCTTAAAATTTACGGAAAATATGGAATTTATAGTATAAAATAATTGGATTTCATTCTCAAGTATTTTGTTAGTGCACAATTTCAACTTTCACTCTGTATTAGAGACACGAAGCAACAACCCCCATCTCAGAAAAACTACAGCCCACCTTGAGGATGAGCACCAAGTTCAATGATGTATGCAAAACAGATAATGAGTGGGTATGGAACCTTGATGAACCCCAATTATTTGGACTTTAAAAATTGATAATAGATGTCAAAATTGAAATTGTTGAACCTTATTATTTTTTGGTCATCCTTTCCATTGAAACTGATGAATCATGGTCATTTTACATATCCAATTATAAATAACACCTACATTTAAACTATGTTTACTGGTCATTTATTGTGTGTGAGGAAATAAAACTAGAAATATGAATCATTTTAAATGATATTTTAAGTAGACATTAATTATTTTACCCAAGGTGGACATGGGTCACAGTGGTCTGTCAAATAGGTGTGTCAGTGTGGCCACACAGGTAAATCTCAACTTGTTCAAGGTTGTTTAAAACAGATTTTTAAAAACTTTTTCCTTTTATGGAATGAATCATGAAACATTCATGAACAAAAAAGGTCAGAACTCCCTCTACATACTCTATTATCCTCATTCATCATGGGATTGGTGCTCAAAGAAAGAAATGCCTACAGAAATTAATTATGAATGATGAATTGGGAAGATAATTCTGATGCACTTAAGAAATGTAAAGCCTTTCCACAAACAAAGAGTACCAACTCCCCTTCTTTTGAATCCTGGGCATTCCCAAATTTCTTCAAGAATCTTTAATGGTAATGGTTGTGCAAAATCTTGCTAATTCAAAATAGATTTACAGCCCAAATATTTAGGATTAATAGAATACATTATAAAAATTGTACCAGAGTAAGTTCCATTACCATAAACAGAGAAGAGAGAATAAGGAGATGAATGTGCACAGGACCAATTATAAAGACTAGAATAATTTGGTATAATACGGCAATCAAATCAGTGCTTTGTAAATTCAGTAATTTCATTACTTCCTATCCATACTTTGAGGAAATGGTACATTGCACAGTAGCATCTCCTAGATATTTTTTTCAATACCAAAAAGGTATATAAACTGAAGAGAATTGTTAAAAAGATCAACAAGAACCAGTAACAGGCAAACCATTAGTGTTAAGATCAATAATTTAAAATTTCTTAATCAATCATTTTAAATGAATATATGCAGACAAATTCAGTTGATTAATATTTTCAGTTCATGCTATTGAAAATGTACTTAACATTGTATCTTATCGCCAAGACATAACTCATGAACAAACAAAAGTTAAATGTTAACCTAAATGCAAAGTTATTTTATTTTGGCAAATATCAATATTGTCAGCATAAATCAAAACTTATAAAAACATAAGTTACCCAGCTACCACAAACCTGTTTCTAGACACAAGGATACCTGCAAAAGTTTATGCTTTTTCCATGGCCTGTCAATGAAAAAGTAGCAATTATTAATTTTTGGTCTGGATACATGGCTACAGCTGCAGGTAAAATGGTTTCATTTCAGGACAAGTTTACTTCCTGCATTATTTTTCAGTTTGGGAAATACTGTCACAATAAACATTGTGGTTAATGGTTTTTGTCTATCTTTAATGTGACAGATTATTCTTAACTGCTAACACCTTTAGTCCTCTAGTATTTACTTAGCCTCACACTTTCTTCACTCTAGTCTAACAGGCCTAACTTGTCTGCAATGTCCAGTCAAACACACCTTTGACTGTCAATATTAAAATTTATAACTACATCAACTAATTTAATCACAATCTGAGTGTAAAAGTTAGAAATTTGTTTGTTAATTCACAGTATAAGCAGGCTATTTATTTATTTTTTTTTTTTTTCATTTCTTGATTTGCACAATTACAGACAAAGGATCTGAACATGACACATGACAAATGATATAAAAAAAAATAGTAGAAACTGAATTGAACTGATTTGCATTTTTTCTTATTTTACAAGTATTACATTCACTTTTTTTTTAAAAGAAAATTATTAAATCAGTGTTGATTGTGCAATAGCAGAGATCTAATACCAACATCAATTGTCTGAATTTGCTAATTTAAAAAATTCATTGAACTGACAACCTCCAGCAACAAAAATAATGGTAGTTTCTGAATTCCATAAATGCACCTTTGTGAGTATCTGATTTCTGTTTACTTACAAATTAACCCTATCAAAAAGTCCTTTAAACATCATAGTATAACAAACTACATACAAATTGTCTCATTTGTAACCATTATGATATAGGTAATACCACAAGATCTAGATTGGATAACTTTCTACTTTTATCACCAGTTGTCCTGATACTTATAAACATATAGAGAATGTCATAAGATGAAATATTTTGGCAGATAAAATTATGTACATTAATGTCGACTTCTTCATCAGCTTGTTCCTAGTGATCTGAAGATTTGTTTACACAAATTTTCATAAACGGATGCCTTGCCCAAAATTTTTGCTCTATGAGCTGTTAATTGGGGTTTGTTTCAATTTGTCAAAAATGTGATATTGCAATTTTCCATTAAAGTTTTGATATCAACCTAGTAATGCTTTTAATCTCAGATTACAACACTTCCTTTGTAAACTTTTATACAATGTACTCCTTTAATTTATCCTCTCAAACATATATAACTTCAAATATTTATTTAATGGGATGAATTCTATACTCCTCTTGGTATCATCTTCAAAAAAATTAAACATCATTCCAAATTTTCATAAAACTCTGTTTGGCACTATTTCTACATCATCTGACCTTATGAAAGAACATGAGACACTTGTTCTGCAATATGCTTTCAAACTGTCAATCTGTCATCACATGTTAAAATGATAGTCACTACAGATAGCTTACAGTTCCTGTAAAAGGAAACTTTATACCCCTAACTGTTCATAAATGCATTCATTTCTTTTCATGCTGACCTCAGTGCATGTACATAAATCTGAATTCAAGCCTGAACTTTTTCTGATTTTTGAACAGGAATTAATTTACTTTGAAAAAGGACAGTTCCAAATTGGTGCTTAAATTTGTATTTTAAGTATTGAATGAACTTTCATCCTCTTGCTTTTCCTATGTTATGGCAATTTTCCTCGAAAATGAGAACACAAAAAATGAAAGTGACATTTATCATTTCAACAAATTTATTCATTATCTTTGAAGATATCTCACAAATTTTACATTTATAACTTTGAACAAAAACAGCTGATTTGAAATAACAAATACATTTTTTTTATTTTAAGAATGCAGATATTATCAGCAAACAAAAAATATCTATTTGTTTGAGTCATGATGCCAACATTTTTGTTATGATATTCTTAACAAACTCAGAACTGCCAATTTAGCAAATGTTGCTAAATAGACTGTCAAAATTTTTCTGAAAATCATCAGCTAAACAGCTGTTTGTATAGGTTCTTTCTGTCTAAAATGTCAATTTCACATATCTATCATTTCATATCTGACTGCCCATCTCAATATCTATCTCAACTTGTCATCTATTTCTGACAAAATTGGTTTGAAAAACTTGTTAATATCCCACTTGCATTATCAAAAGTATAAAACACCAATTTGAAGCTTTTTAAACTAACAAATTAACAGTAATTAATCTTTTCAATAACAGTAATTTCCTCACTTGAACATAATAAATAACAATGTGCAGTGTATAAAATGAACATTTGTTCAATTTGTTTGAAACTGTATCTTTTTGTAATTAAAATGTGCAACAATGTATAAAATTTAATACAGTGTGGTCTGACAGTATGCATTTTCTCTGACTTGTATATTAACATTGTACTTTTCAATTTATGTCTAAAAATTCGTGTACATTTCACAAATATGAGATGAATTACAAAGTAAATATCACATCAATGTTAATTATATATAATTATATTGTAGTGATAACATGATCCTTTAGGCCTTTTCTCACATTTTCTATTCCCCTTTTCAAACTTATACAGATACAGGAATAATCAAAAAGAATTTGTTGGATTTACTTGTTTGACATGCTTCCCTTTGGGTAAATTACACCCTTATCTAAAAATTGTCAATTACTACATGAAATATATAACTAAATGAAATAAATGGCGATTTCCTTTATCCAGGTAGCAACCCCGAATGTGTCGTCACTGTGAAAAACTCCACAATTTCTTAAGAAGAGGCATTAAATAGTCTTATCAATTTTCCTTTTCAATATAAGTTATCACATTTTCCTGGTTCTCTATAGAAATATTACATACCAGGTGGATATTGATATGAGCTTGGTTATGATTTATAATAATCTAAAGGCCCATTTGTTTAAAATTTTAATACTTTTCACCCTGTTTTTAACATGAATTCTTCATCCTTAAGTCCACCGAAAGAGGACTCCAAATTTGATTTAAGTTCTGGGGAATATCTGTTTTATTATTTCATAAATCTTACAATCTTTCTCAAAAGATTTTAGATATTTCAGGTGTGCTGGTATCAAATCTGATCAATATCCACTTTTTCATTTCTATAGTTCAATACTAACTCATAACCTTTTTATCTCATATTTTACGTAATTATAATAAAACTTTCATATAAAATAAAGATGAAAAGTAAAAATGTGCATGAAGTACTAAAATTCTTATAAAATGAAAGGAAAATCTTAATAATTACAGCTAATATCAACTGTTTATACATGCTACATTAAACTAGACACTGTATCAATAAATATTAATATTCCTTTTATCAACAATTGCTTTATAAATTTGTATAATTCTATATAGGAGATTATGCATTCCCATGTTTAACGGTAACCCAAGCATGCTTAGTCAATAGCAAACATCTAGTGAAAGTACGAAATATATTTCAATCAAAATATTATACAAACATTGTCCCGTCAACTTAATATCAAAGAAGTTTATAAAAGATTCATCGTAAATCATGGTATAAACATTTCTAGTCTTTTTTTTTTTTTAAACTTTTTTAAATGAAGAAACCGCAACATTGATAAAAGATGTGTGTTTATAAAAAAAAATTAAAAGTTATGATAAAATAATTACGAACTGTTAATTATCTCTTAAAAACCTATAATTAAAGAAAAAAACAAACTGCTACTTTACCGGTCGCTGAGCTCCGCCTGAAATGTAGTCTGCTAATCCCCACGTGCTAAGACTAAGTCGGGTGTAAATTTCGCGGACTTTTTAAAATAGGTAAACAAACGTCAATAAAAGATTATTTGTAAATAAGAAAACTAAATGTAATACATTACCGTTCGCTTGCTTGCTTCCAAATGAAATTAAATTATTGACCCAAGTTGAATTTAAACCTCCCTAAGGAATCTGGATGAAATGTAATCAGTCCGATCACCTGTCACTTGAAAGAAGTTGTGTATTCCGTCTCTTCTAGCGTGTATTCCATTTTTATCAATGAACTTACCATTTTGTAGAATGGATGCAATTTCAGATTCCGTTTCGATATGTCTCGGCTTTGTCTGTTTTCGCCGTGACATTCTTTAAGAAAAGTAAGCATACAAATGACAAAGTTTCTCTAGTTATTTTTCTCTGATTACTGCATTTCTAATGCGCATGTCAGAAAATATGATTATCGATACATTGAAGATTATGATAATAAAATAGAAACAACGTTTTTGATTGGTTTCAAAATAAAGAGAATCGCTAACTTGAGATGAGTAAATCTGTAAATTGTAATACTTGAGTGACTTTCAATGCGCGCAGGTTCTTCGTCACAATATTTGACTATAGCTTAAATAAACAAACGTTATATTGGACATTTATTCAGATTCTTCATTATATAATAATTTTTATATATTGAAGTAAGTAAACAAACGAAAAACATGCGATTTTATGATAAATGTGTAATTACTTGATTAATGTAAAACCCTACGGCACTCAGCAATTTTTTATTTTTTATTGAAATTTTGTCAAAATATCTAGAATACTTTTTCAAAATATTATTTTATATAATGATTAAAGTTACGTAATTTCGTTTGATGAATTTAATTCTATTTAATGGTTTTATGGTATAGCGTGCAGAAATTCGGTCCCTTTAACTTTCCTGAAGTTACAGATCACAATGAAACTTGCATGCTAATATCCCTTATATTAATATTAATTTTCATATCTATATCAAAGAAAATATATATAATGTAGTATCTAATTCCAGACTAAAGATGTTGACTTTTCTATTGGGCTTTTGACATTTTTTTATAGAAACCTATCCCTTTTTTCAAATGGTGATAGTAGATCGTTTCTTTTAATTAATTAATATTTATTTGAACTTACTGGAATTTCATTTTATCGTGGTATATGAATGTTTTGTCAGCAAGTGCTAAGATAACGGTCTATCTTCAAAACTTCATTTATAATTAGATTAAAGAACGTCAGAGCTCTTTTTACCGACAAAGATGTGCCTTAATTACATTTGCAAGACTTTAAGACTACAAATGATTATTTAATGAACAATTATCGATTTTTAGATAAATGATATTCTGGTGTGAAAATATCCTCAGGGTTTATATGTTTTTTAATTGTCGGATGTGACATAATTATTAGTTATTATTTCTGAAGAATGTCAAACAATTGTGTTTTGTGAAAGAACTTTTCTTATTTGATTATTAAGTTGGATGACATTAGCTCAAACATGCTAATATTGGCGGTTGTTTGTTTTAAGGATAATCCAATCGAGTGATCACTGTCAGCTCACGAAAATTACTCAGAAGTTGCTGATAATTTCTTTTATACCAGTGTATATGTAAATGGTATAAAAAAGTAGTTTAAGCCAATTATGAAAAATAATAATTTCATGATCATTATTAATTTTATAGTCATAAAGAAATTATTAATGAATATAAACATTTTCGCCCTGCTTGAAGCAGATATAAGCAAAAGTATATGATTCATCCAAAATTTATGATTATAATATCGTTTGATGCAGGTTCAAGTTATCTCAGTTCATTAATTTATTTAGAAAATACATGTTAATAACCACCCACGCCAAAATGCAATGTCATTTGTTTTTACATCTGTCAGTGTGACAAAATATTTTTACTTAGCTGCAGAGAAAAGAAGAAATCTAATTTTCATTATCATTAATTTCAATTATCCCAGATGTTGTGAAAGCTTAAATTATTTTTCATTTAATTACCTAAAAAATTGTATCATACCTGAATGAGATAGCCAGCAAAATATATTTTGACCTATAAATATTAAAGGATTTTTTTTTATTAATGCTGAATAAAATATTGGAAGAAATCAAACCATATACCTACCATGATGACCAGCTTCAGAAAGAGAAAGCCCCAAATATCTACAACAACAGTCGGACAAACAACTTATGTCTTAAAGACAAGTAAAAGAACTGACTTATCTTTTAATACCAATGCATTTTTTATAACTCTAAAATAAGTTATATTTCCACGTTCATAGCATCTTGTAAACTTAACTACGCATAACAATAGTCATACATAACTATAGATCTTTTTCTTGATAAATCTTTCAAATATAAAGACATAATCAAAGAATCAATGATTGATTGATTGGGTGTTTAACGTCAATTTTGGCATTAATTCAGTCGTATTTATACTATGTTATGATGCATCTTTCATATACACGGTATCTTTTTTCTTGGAAAAAGGATAAAAACTGGACAATGTGAAGATCTATGAAAAAAGAGGGAATTAGTGATCTTCGATTGTTACTTCATTCTGAAATAATTTGAAAACAAAATGTTAATTTAATGACATTTCTGAACTTTTGAGTTAAATACCTACATGCTCCTCACTTATGTGAATTTTTCCAGCTTTGACCGATATGTGTACCTACTACTAAGTTTTAGGGTATTGACGAAAGTGACACAATCCACGAAAATCAACACACATATACTTCTCTATCATGAGACAATACATAATACAAATGCGTATATATGTCTCTGGTTTACACGGGAGTGTTTGCAGTGGGACATTGATCTCAGGTGTGAGGATTTGTATTTCGTCCAATATAAACTTTTTTAAGACTACTGTATTACAGAAGGCAAACGCGGACTGGATATAACTGAATCCGTTATAAAGCTTCCTTCTGTATTTTCACATTAGTTTTGATTCTAAGGCACAAGACTCTGTTGTATGTCTTATTAAAAAAACTGAAAAGGTCTTTCCGAGTTAAAGATTGTATTGTTCCGTGATATATCTTGATCATAAGATCAACCTATAATTTTATCCTTTTTTTGTTCTTCAATGAAGCTTCTTTTAATAAAATTTTCATCCGCGGAGCCAGGACTTTTCAGAAAGGGGAATGTACATAAATAGGGGTTCAAGCTCATTTTTCATCATTTTTCCCAAAATACTGTATGACTTAAAAAAATTCTTCAACAGAAATATATTATGGATGGATATATAGTCTTCCGCTAAAGTAATCTTTCGAAAAAGAAAGAAGGATACGGGTACATAAAAGACACGGTGAGTGGTACGAGAAGACCATGACCTCGGGAAAAAGCAAAACTGACCAAGTAGGTGGATCAAACATTTACAAATTTTTAAAAATGTCAGAGAAGGAAATGGACACTTGAAATTAAACAAATGGAGACAAAAAAAAACCGACACAATAAATATAAATTGATGTATTTATCAACCCAGAAATAAAATCAGATGTTTTATATTAGAATGATAACAAGACATCGATTTTAAAGTGGAATTGTTTTAAAACGCTCAAAAGGTTATTATATTTTTGCATAAAATTAGAAAACTTGAAATGCGTTCAAAGAGAAATACAGTATATGGACAGTAAAATTCCCTAAAGTAACGAACTTAAGCTACGATTTATAGATTTCATATATATTTCAATTAATTTTAAATGTTACTTCAAATAATTATCAATGTAATACAACGATCGATTAATCTCGAACCAAGTATACAACAGCAATGAATTTAGATGGGACCTTAATAAAGTATCCACCAAACACTAATGATTTTTTGGCATTACTGTACTCTTGAACCATATTTTTAAGTGTGTGGATAGTGAATTTAGCAACTTCTGAAGCTAACCGTAATTTTTACGTTTTTAATTTCAACAATCAGCTATATAGACAATGCTAATACCATTGTTTAAATATTATTAAAAGTGAGAGGGGCGTTACGGCCTTACTTTGGGCCCGATATTTCTTTAAGGACAAAAATTCTTATTTTGTTGGTTATGGAAAGGCCTACTTCATTTTCATGATATCAAATATACTTCTTTCCCGGAACAAAAGTTTTTGTCAGAAATGGCACTGTAAATGAATGATTTAAAATAAGATTTTTTCATCATATGAGTTGGTTTTTGCTAGTTTCAGTGTTAGCGTGGCCTTATCGCTGAACCCTATATGTCAAAACATTTTCTCTATTTGTAATTTGCTGTTTAGAAATCATGGAACCCATTTCGGGTGCCTTTCTCATTGCCTTTATATACTGTATTTTAAACATAAATCGATCAATCATTCATCAAATCATATTTGAGAAATAAATTTATAATTTAAACTATAAAATGCACGTTTTAGTGATTCAAAGGATGTTTGTTTGTTTGCACATTTCTTTGGAAACAGACAGAAGGCACAGATTAAGTGAGTAACGAGTGTAAAAACGATATTTTTTGCACCTGAATCATTTATCATTATGCTTTATATAATATAAACTTTCAAACGTTCTTTCTTTAATGTTATATATGAGTGTAACACCACACGGATTTTAATGTGATTTATGTATATCTGATTCCTCCTATTTTCTTATGAAAACTATAATATAGAGTTAGTTGACTAATTTATTATCATGTATTTGTGGTGCTATATATTTGTATTCTTTTGTATATAGAAATGCTTTTAGAAAATGATAGGTTTAAGTAATTTTATATGCGACCTTAAAACAAGTTTGTGACAAACTAAAATTGAAACGACAATATATGCCTTTTTCTTGAATAAGCGAAGTCATCAGAAACGGTATTTATTCCCCATATTTAATGACATTTTATCCACGACGGGAAATGGCCCAATATGAAATTACTCGCAGAACGAAGAAAGAAGTTTCTTCATCTCCAGAAAAAGTTGAGTTATCTTTATTTTGTGTAATAAAATCAAGAAGCGGCCTTCCGGTTGTCTCTATAGGGTTTTTATGATATTGCAATAATTTTAAGGAAATTCCAATAAAAGCACGTAAAGAGAAGCATACATCATACTATAACTCGTTACTCCCGTTTCAACAAGACACAGATCAAAGATTATTTGACAACGGCTTAAATTGACAAAATGTCTTTCTATTAATGGAGAGAAAATGTTTTATGAAAATGAAATAATTGGTTGATCGCATCAATCTATTTTGTCATCAGCCTTGTCGCTCATCGTTTAGCATTTCATTTTATTGGAAATATAAAATCACTGCCCCAATTATTTAGAGGTTTGGCAGTCTGTATATATTTTATAGTATTATCTATAGCGGTTGTTTCCCTTCTGAGGCTGAGAAGCAAATCATCCCAGTTTATAGTAAGAGTACCTACAATCGAGATACATAAAGAATTCGTATCAAAATAAAAATGGTAATAAAAGTATCAGTTAGAATTTAGACTTCTGACCTGGCACATTTTACAAATAAACGTTTTTGACATTTTCTTTTATTTGGGTTGTCTCACCTTGAATTTGAAGATTCCACCAGCCAGTCAATAAAAAAAATACTCCATTTATTTAGCACAAACAGTCTATCAAAGTTGTCTTTGAACAACTGGCTTTATCATACCCGAAAACGACATTTTGCACATTAATAGGGGGCCGAAACAATTCCTTATGCATATGCTGAATAAGCTTAAATAGCAGCATTCAAATGGCAACGAATTAGCCAGTTGCAGACTCGCTTCTAGTTTCACAGATTCTCATCACTCTCTGATATATTGGCTTACACACTTAGTATGAATATTTGAACATTCTGTTGCATGGAGAACAGGATATGCTTACAATATCGATACATTTGCTGTCGATTCCGGTTTTATGTAAGGTGTTGCGTTGTCCAGCAAGTAGATCTTTAGTTTTCTTGCTATGTTTGTATTGGTTCTGCCCAGTCATGATCTCATTGTGATAATTTTTTGGCTAATCTCCTATCAATGCTCATAGTCTCACGTCTTGTTCTGTGCAGACTATATGTTGGCCAAGTTTCGTGACTTTTTATTTATAGAGAAACAATAAACTATAATGGGACTGTTTTATATTTTATCTGAAATACTAAATGATTAGACTTATTAGAAAGAATAAACAACTCTCCTGAAAACCAACATATACACCAACTACGCTTCCGTGGAAGGAAATCCTTGACAATCACAATTCAGTCTTGCCTTTGTTTGGTATCTATACCAAAAATGATGAACTTGATTTTTCTTTTGTTTATTGGACACTAAATTATATAAGTTTCTTCATAAGCAACACTATATCGCTGGGTCTGCTATACAAAACCACTTTCCACAATTTTAACAGCAATTGTTAGTTCTTTTAAGGAGTACTGTGACACCGCTTATTCCAGGAGTAACATGAATTAGATGGGGATCCTAAACAAAAAAGGAAAGATTTATTAAACTTCATGAAGTCCAGGCCTCTTTCTTTCTGCATCAGCATTAAGATTTTAATTCTACCTTTTACACTATAATGCCTCATACTGAACTGAAAAGTCACCCCAAGAGACTAATACAACGATGTTTTTTTAAAATGGTAAATGCAAATACAATTATCTAGTTTTAGGTGGATAAAAAGCTTACTTGGTGAAGACCACACTGATTCAAATAAAGACACTCGGAAGTTAATATAGAAATGCTGGACTTTCTGATCTTGTTGAATTTTGGTGGACACGTCTTGCAGCATAAGTTGGCATTCCAGTGGGCACTAACTGTGCCGACTTTTTCCTATATTCGTATGAGACAGACTTTATTCGAAGGCTTTTGCAGAAAACGAAGTGAAATTAGCACAATCCTTTAATTTCAGTTTCCGCTATATAGATAATATCCAAAAAAAAAATTTAATTTTCCTGTAGTAAACTTTCCATTTCTAAATAGCAATATTCCTGCATCATCAGCGTATAGAATGCGTGTTTCTCAATTGAGCCACTATTCTGAAGCATGTGTCCGCTATCGTACCTTCCCATATAGAGGATTGTTTGCTATCACAAAAAGCACAAAATAACTAGGTTACTTAAAACCAAAATTGATGTCATCACGTCGAAGTTCTATGGTCGCCATCACGAACTGATTGAACATTACGGAGTGTCCGTTTCACAGATGGTCAAGGACTTGTTTTCTTTGTCGTAAACATAAATATTCTCTTTTGCCAATACAAGACTTTTAACGGCTTTCTACTCCGGGAAACACAGACAGTCTTGCAAGCGGAACAGGAAATGTTTATACTTCCTGAGCACTCGGTTTCATTCTAGTTCATGTTGTCCTTTTTTAAATTTTCAATGTTGTTTTTGTTCCTCCTTGTTCGCTATTCTCGACCTTCTTTTATTGTTCTTGTTCTTGTCTGATTGTATCAATTTGTGGCTATTGAATGCCCCTTTGGTAATCTTCTATGTCTACTAAATGAGCATGCCATTTTTTAAGATTTTGTTAGAAACAATACATGATGATGTCACGGTTTTAGACTATTAGAAACACAAAACGATGATGTCACTGTTTTAGACTATTAGAAACACTAAATTATGGTGTTACTGTTTTAGACTATTATAAACACTAAAATATGATGTCACTGTTTTAGACTATTAAAACATTAAATGATGATGTCCCTGTTTTACGTTAGTAGAAACACTACATGGTGTCATTGTTTCAGACTATTAGAAACACTATATGATGTCATTGTTTCAGACTATTAGAAAGAGCAAATGATTCACTGTTTTAGACTATTAGAAACACCAAACGATGATGTCACTGTTTGAGACTATTAGAAACTCTAAATTATGATGTTACTGTTTTAGACTATTAGAAACACTACATGATGTCACTGTTTTGGACTATTAGAAACACAAAATTATTATGTCACTGTTTTAGACTATTAGAAACATTAAATGATGATGTCCCTGTTTTCGACTATTAGAAACACTAAATGATGTTACTGTTTTGGACTATTAGAACGCCAAATGATAATGTCAGTTTCGGACTATTAGAAATACTAAATGATGATGTCACTGTTTTGGACTATTAGAAACACCAAATGATGATGCCACTATTTTCGATTTTTAGCAACACTAATGTCAGTGTTTTGGACCAATAGAAGCACCAAATGAAGATGTCGCTGTTTTGGACTATTAGAAACACCAGATGATGATGTTACTGTTTTAGACTATTAGAACAACTAATGATAATGTCACTATTTTGGACTATTAGAAACAATAAATGATGACGTCACTGTTTTAGACTATTAGAAACACCAAATGATGATGTCACTGTTGTAGA
>JAOXYI010000023.1:2260165-2271722 GCA_028566495.1 Lithophaga antillarum
AATATATGAAAAAAAACTCATAAAAGTTCATTTTTGGTAGAACTATTTTTGAGATATTGCTTTCATATTTTCTGTTTATGAATGAATTTGTTTTAAAACCTGAAATAATTCTCGGACAGAATGTCAGAAAGGGCAAGAAGTTTTCAAAAAAGATCTGTATAAGGCAATGCAAGATCACGCAAGAGTACTTATGACTTTACTATTGCAGACAACAATTATAATGTCACATGACTTGAGGTAAAGTGACAAACAAATCAAATTACATAATTTAATCTATTATTTGCATAATGAAAACATCAAGAATTTGTCTTTAATTACTAATAGATATAGATGTATAACAGAGAGGGATTATCCTTCTTAACTATTGTGTAGCAGAATTTAAATTCTTAGTACTTGTATTATAGATCCACTGGATCAGATAGTTCCTGTATAAAAAAAGTACAAATGTAATTTAAAGCTGGAAGAATATATGTATAGTTTCACTTTCCATTTTAATGAATGTATTTGTGTCCTTGCACTTTTAAGGTGTGAGTTCTGGGAAGATTTCAAGAAAAACTTGGAATTTATTATCAGAGTTTGAATTGGTAATCTAAAGTCATGTTTAAGCCAGATATTGTCTTCTTTTTAAAATGTATATATCAGATATGAATGGTTCTCCTTTTGGAGAATTTGCTGACCATTCTAAAGAACTATATGTACAAATTATATTCAAAAGTATCAGCTTTAAAAAAAAAAAAACATAGCTTTCTTCCATTTTTATAGTTCAAAGATTTAAATTTTGTTTCTGTTTGCCAATTCTTCCATCTTTAATATGTCTAGTATGTGTAGGATCAAAAGTACATGTAACTCAGTTTGTACTACAGTCTTTTTCTCACTAAGAGTGTATAAAGATCCTTGTGCCAGTTGATACATTTTATATTCTATGATTAAAAGAAAATAAATATAAGAAATGGATTTGGTTTTAATTTTGATAAATTTTTGTAGTCTTTTTAAATATTTTAAAGTCTTTCTTTTAACAAAACTTTATGACAACTTTTATGACAATATTTTTGCAAAAGTTGACAGTTTTGGGTTATTTCCAATAATAACTCTGAAAATCAATCTAATAAAGAGCCATTGATAAGAAATTGGGGGTAATTTAATTTTCGTTGATCAGAGATTACACTTGTTCAATTTTCATGGCTTTTGGCACTGTATAAAATTTGCTTATTTAATGATGTTCAGTCAGGCATAAACCGTGGTACCTATCATTAATATTAACCTATTATTACTTCGCCTGAAACTTTCTCACAGAGCGACTCTGTATGGCCATGTCTCCAATTACATAGTCTGACAAGCCCGCTGTATATCAATCTAAATTACCTTTAAAGTCGGTACATGATGGTTGGCCGCACCAAATACCTGTGTACATGACGATGAATTCTAACAATTATACCTGTTTCTTTGTCTGACAAGGAACACATTCAAAGTGCCCAAATAATGGAATAAATCATGTTTGAACAACTTTTCATGAATTTATTTTATACATTAATAAAACCTGATGCTTTATTGGTGTTGTAAAATTTCTGACAGGTATATTGGGGCCTTTGTGATACAGGTGTGCAAGTTCTCATTTACTTTCTGAAAATATCTCTTTGATGAGCTATGAGAAAAAGTTCTAGGTGCAACAGGTGAAAAAAGCACATTACTGTAACTGGTGCTGAACAGTATTCCATTAGAGTTATCTCCCTTAAAGGATACAAAAAAACCTTATTTCTTAAGCTAACTTTGGAGACAAAGGATAGCTGTTTTCTAACATCTTTTTACTGATCATCATTTCCTTTACTTCAGATTGAGTGTAAAGACAGATGATGACTATGCAAAAGTTACATTTCACTTTGAATAACAGTACTTGAGTACTATAATTAAAATTAAGGTCTCCAATTAAAATAAGGAATCTTAAACTTATATGCAAATTGTGAAAAGTTTCAGAAATCAGTCAGTTCACAGTTACTTGATTCTTTTTCTATCAGTATGTTACAATTATTTAAAATAGATGTATATATTTAGAATCTTTTACGTCTCATTTCTAAAATTGATTGGAAATGGATAAATTTTCCCATAAACTTACTTTATAAGTACTCTATAAAATTTGACACTTGAATTAAAGCCCATTGAATGCCCCACTAGTGCCACAAGTCATAATCATTAATATCGTGATATAAAGAATTGCTGTTTCATTTTCTGCGACTTTTGTGAATCACTCAAGTGTATCAGGAGACAAACAGGAAAACATTGTTTCTGAGTCACGTCGTTTTGAAAAATGTTGTCTTCGACCTGTATCCGTTCAGATTATTCTCAAGTAGGCGTCTTGTCTTGAGAGTCCGGCTTGTGGTTTTCGAACTTTTTACACAGTTCGACAAGTTTTACAAGGTCTCATGTCATTGAAATGTTGCCAAGAATAACTCATCCTCTTGTTAAAATTAGCTAAAAACTGTCATACATTTCGTTATTTTATTTTGGTGACAAAGTCATAGGCATAATTTAATGGATTTTTGCATTACGCAGTTTGACTTGTATCATGAACATGACAGTCGACAGGTATTGAAATTTGTTGAATTTTTATGACTGTTTGCATGACAAAGTATATAATCATCTTTTTGAAATATTCTTACTGTTCATATGTTCATGCAAAGATGCATGACTGGTATCTATAGCTAAGCAAGATTTGACTGATAATAAGAAATGATGGGATCGGGATAAACTAATAGAAAACATGGGGACTGGAAGCATATGAAGATAGTGGACATAAGAAAGATGGGAGTGAATAGAGGGCTAGTCAAGACTGATGGCACTATAACAGTATGCATTTGAGGATGCAGTAGCTACGTAAACATGGAATACTAAGCCTTTGATATGGGTATCTACCCCCCGTACGCCATAGGAATTTTGGGAAATAGGGAATTCTGATTTCATTGGAAATGAGGCCAAATTATTAGGGTAACATGGTTTTCAATCTCATTCTTTGAAGAGTCATAATAAATAAGGTGAAAAACTCAGGTAAGATACAAAATTGCAGAACTTATTACATTTTGTTTTTGAGGGGTTAAGTAGCAAAGATATAATTATACAAATGTACCTGCAGCAACCTCCTTTGTTCGGGGACTGGACTCCAAATTTTTTTTTTGATTGAAATTCATCTCTGATGGTGCTCAAATGCTTCTTATTTTTTTTGCAAGTAAAAGGCTTTTGTTTTCTCATTATCTTACTTCTCTCATATGTACTAAGTTCTTACAGTCTATATAGTGGAGGCGGTATCTTGCAAGAATTCCAGGATGATATTAGAAATGTAGTATATATGAGAAGGCATGACTACCCTTATTCTTATATTCTGTAAAAATAAAAATTCTTTCAGAAATAAAGATAAAAGAAATTAATAATTTTTCAGTACCTACCAGTTTGTAACAAATCAAATATTTGTGCTGGAAAAAAAAACCCACAGAAACCACATACTACACCAGTTGGATTGATTTTAACAAAAAAAAAAGGATGGCAGGTAATCAAAGGTTTTCAGATGGATTCCATACTTCTGAGCATGAATTCACATATGCTATACAAAGCTGTCATTTTAATAGTTGCAAGTGATTCAGATGGTTTTTGGAAGATTCATAGTTGAAGCAGTAAGTGAAAGTAAACTTTAATGAAGGCAGGTGAGACATGACAATCTATCAGAACTATTATCAGTTGGTGATGTTTTTGATATTGCAGTAGACTTCAGACAGGTGCTGTTAAGATTTTCATGCTAAAACCATTTACAAGACAATTTCAGATCTGCCTTATAAGGCAGGTGTTTGAAAACTTTGTCATGAATTCATAAGATTATTTACCCAATGCCAATACTGTTGATATGGGTTTAGTTGATAAATTCTTTAGATTCCAATATCATTTGCATTCTTTGAAAAGTTTGACACTTGGAACTGGGAGTATCTTTATTGTCCATTAGGCTGAAAAATGTCAACATGTAATGATGGTTGAAAGGAAAATTAATTCAGTAAGTTCAACTATTTTGAATCTGCATCATATGTCTGAAATGAATTATGTTCCCTTGAAAATGCCAAAATATGTGCTGTTATTTAAGAAAACCATCTTTTAACACTTTTTCCTGTTGAAAGAACTATAAGTTGTTCAAAGTTGGTTTGATTTGCTGCAGTAGAAGAACATCTAAAACTCTGCATATATGCATGAAACCACCTTTGATTGTGAGACTTATTATTAATAGATGACCAAAAATTGAACTTTTGTGTAGGATTCTTAGTAAGCAGAAAAAAAATCCCTATACCATTAGAAGCCTGTGTCCTTTGTGACTACAGACTGAGTTTTCTTAATCAAATATGCATGATGCATGAAAGGAGTGAAAAATGCATCCTAAGGATTTTGAAAAGTTTGGATCCTTGACTCTTAGGGAAAATAGGGGATTTCAAGTTAATTATTTCATATAAGCAATTTTACATAGATTTTAGGACAAAAAAATTAAGAAAAAAACTGTCTCATCTTAGGATCTTCAAGTGTGTAAGGTGTAGGGTACTGCATAGTTATGAGATATTTTGAACATAGTTTTAAGAGAAAGAACATAAAAGTTAAGTTTTTGTTGAATGGGAAAGGCTTATCTAACATCTGAATAAAATTTCTTTTTTCTTTATGGACTGTAAAAAACCTACTTAACACTGATAGATTTTTTTTGATAAAGATGTAGACCCTAAGGGTCTGTTTGATTTGTCATATTCATATATTAGGTAAAAAAAAACATATTTCAAAGATGACTCCAAAATATATCTAATGAAATTATGAAAAAAAGATAGATGAAAATTGCTATGTGGCATGAACACGTTAATTAACTTGGAGGTGTCAACGACATTTGATTGATAAAGGTATTCACTTTGATTACAAATTCATTTAGAATTCTGACAGGTAAAATTTTCAGTCAAGAATTATTCTGGACGCCTGGAATGCCACTTTAATATAGCCAACAATTTATTCAGGTCCTGATAATGCATATTTATAAGGTTTTACAATGAAAGTCAGATTTGAGAACTTCAAAAGAATTACTTATGTTTGGGATCCAAAAGTCCAACAAAACTTCAAAGAAATACTTAAATATAGATTTGCTTGAGAATTTTTGTGTCTGAGTAACAAAGATATCTGAGAGGCAATTGTAACAAAGTGGTGTGACTTCCTTTTATGGTTGGATGAAAATAATATTCAAATCGAAATTCGGGGAACTTTCAATAAGTTTCACTTTAAAGTAGTTATTATTAAAATTCATTATCGTTAAATTGTGTGAAAAGGATATGGTACCAGTGGAACTGACATTCCCATATAATGGAACATCCTTATTTACTTCCAAAAATAGAGAAAACCTATTAAATGTACATTAACATTATTTTCATGTTTTTGGTTCAAAATAAACAGCCAAGGTAATTTTTTTGTTCCTGTGGCGATGTTGAAACTTGATCATTTTGTCAGGTACGAGATTCCAAGCATAATGTTTTCTGTCATGCTTCAGATGTTAAGTATTCATTAAGATGAAATACAAAGGCAGAATTTGACGATATTTTACCTGGGAGTAAATTACCTGTGTGTTTTTGTATAAAGCCAACCAAATTTGGCATTATAGTATATAAATGGCCTCAGGTTTAGGCAGTTTATTGCACAGACATATTCCATATGTTTTATCTTTTTGCTACTAATGGTACAGAAAACTGAGGAACTGGTTGGGGGTTCCATTGTTTTGATTTAAAGGTATTAATTTTCATTTTCAATAAAGAAAAAAATATTAACCTTAGAAAAGAATGATATTATCATAAAAATGTAAGTATGTTAAATGTTGTTATTGAGACTGTTTTTTTGTCTTAAAAAAAAGGAGTGCCATTATCAGTTTGTGTATATATATTTTTCCACTTCCTAAAATCATATAGAGAACCCTTTTTGATTTGGCAAGCCTCACAAGTGGCAAGCCTACATTTTTATTTGAAGAATTTCCCCATAAATAAAAATAATAGGACCAAATAAGACATAAATTTGATATAATATTCCATTGTTTTCACCCCAGTGCCATTTCATGATAGACAAGTTGTCTGAAGGCCTGGAGATTGGTTACAATACCTGAGGCTTCTAGTCAGCTGATTAATGGCTGTTACCTGGATTTTCTTGTTACACCTTAAAATTGTCTTTGTACTTCAAAGACAGTTTTACCTGTTAAACATCAAAAGATCTTAAAACATATACATCCAGGCATTCTAACAATCTAATTACTTATCAAACTTGTTTATGCTGTGTTTAACATGATCCGAATGGTTTGAAGTAGAGTCAGTTAGAGTTACCTCCCTTTTGTTAAAATAAGTGTTGCAACAAGGATTTAGATTCATATATACGTCCCTGGTTGCAATCATTTAAATTAGTCCAAAAATGCATTTGTCATTACATTCTTGGAAGAGGATAATTTAACAAATGAAAAAAAAAAATATGTATATTCAGGTTTGTTTCTTTCATTATAAAAAAAATTTAAGTTACATGGAATAGTTTCACAAACTGCAGATAAAGGTACAAATAAACTGTGGGTAAGATAAGATAATTATGTACCAAATATAAACAGAATCAGTTCAAAGTACCCTTGGAAAGGGAACCAAATGCCCCCAGACACGATAACAGGATATGACTTTGGTCCTAAATTATCACTTAGCACACAGAACTTTGGATCATCTCCTGATTAAGTCAGATGAAGACTGATAACTTTGATGAAAAAGTTCACTGTTTGCAAGGAAACATTTTCTGTAAATTTTGTAGACTTCGGTTTCCTAGTCGTAGATATGCAACTTTGAGAATGAAAATAAATTTCATTGTTTTATTTTGATGGGTCTCAGCATCCAAATAAATACCTGTTTCTCTTAATATAACCAAATATAACAATGGTTAACTATGAAATATGAAATGTAAACCAAGTTATTTGAATTGAAATATAAGGCTTGTGGAATTCAAGGAACAATTCTGCAATTTATGAACAATTTAAAAAAATGGTATGGCATCCAGCTCTGGATCTGACTTAAGTATGTACACAGTACTAATATCTGTGTGTTTTCAACCAGATTATTTATTACTTGGGTGATTTACTCTTTTAGAAATCCTGGTACTTTTTCTTCCTGGAATTCTGAAAATATTTTCCTTCTCCATTTAGATGTAAAGATGATAGTTAGATATCATCTGTTATACAGACTAATGGAAATAACTTCCTGATAGTTGTTTTGCAAACTTTATTTAAAAGTTAATTTTGGGAATTTTACTGACCAATTTGAAGCTTTGCAAGTGTAACAAATCAGTGGATGCCTATGTTAAGTTGAAAAAAATTCAGGATTTTTTCTTTATGAAAGTATGTCAACATGAAAAAAGAAATTGTGACTTCTTTCATGCATGATTGTGACAATTCTTTTCATGGAGATCTGTTTTATGATAATAATCCTCATGAATAAACATTTTTACAAATATTTTGGCATTTTGTAGAAGAAATCTTGGCAACACAATACATTTCCACTGAACTTTGACCTGAGGCCGTCTTACAAAGCTGGCATTCCATAAATTAACATAGTGCCAGCAGGGAGATTGGTTTGACAAGTGACCATTTAGGTTGAATGGTCATTCTTCATGGACATGTTTCTCACCTTTGTTAACATATACCTGTAATTACTGTCAAATCTGGTTACACCTGGATGAATCACAATGGAATTATTATCCAAAGACTTTCAAAATTTTCTGCTGGGTTTTAACAATTTTTTTCTTAATTATGCTCCATTTTGATATACTAACCCTTTATCGTTTAATTAATCTCTTTAGGGTTTTCTTGAATGGAATATTAAACATTGTGCTTTTTGTCTCAAATCTTCTGAAAAAGGAGACCCACTTTATTTTAATTATTTTCCTTTTGATAAACAAAAGAAAATGTTAAAAATACATTAATAGGATTTTTTTTTGGTGTTCCAAGAGTATGCTGTTCTTCTATAGATTATTTTTTTCTTCAAATCCAAAGTTCCCTTATTTATGACTCTTTAGAAGGATTATATCAATTGGATAAAGGCAAAAAAAATCTTAGAAAGATTATCTTTATCTCTTGTACTAAATGACAGACATCTACCCATTTATAAGTAGATATTAAACAAAATTATCAGAATATTTTGTTGTTATATTTAATCACATGATCAAATACAATGTCTTTTTCCTAAGTCTGGCCCCCAATAGTTCGTTTACCTAACAATTTCTGTAAAGAATTGAAGCATACAAAAGAGATAATATTTTAATGATTGAGTCTTTGATATAAAGATGGAATTACTTTGTGAAAAGGAAATGGCCAACAAGACTGCCTGGGGACAGGTAACAAATGAGTCGAGGTTGTTCACATTCCTGTTGTCTTGTTCATTTTACCTGTATTCTGGCTGTTAAACATGGGAATGTCTTTAAGTCAATTGTAGATGAACATTGTTTTAAGGGAATTCACCCCTAAACTGACTCATAGAATTAACAATCATTTAGAAATGTTTATTTTCCACAGAAAGGTAGTTGGTCAGACCTTTGTTTTGATAAGAATTTTTTTTTTATTTGATAGTGTTGTCTTTATAAAAAATTTGTTGCTGAATCCAGTAAACAAGTTTGTATGGGGAAATAGCTGAGGGTAACATTTCTTAACTTTAAAGTGAGAAAGGTGGGGGATGACTTGCTGATAGTTTTTTAATCAGTTGTACAGAATATTGACCAAAAATTGATAAAGTTTCATTTGGCCACCAGTTTTTAGTCTCTTTTTTTTTTTCAAATCTTGATTTTGCCTTGTTTTAAGCTTGTGTACATTAAGCCTAAGTTTACATAGTAATTAAGTTTCATCAGAACATTCTTACAACTTTTTAATGTTGATATGTTACACCGAAGCTTAAGTGACTAATTATTTCAGTTTGAAATAAGCAAATTTTCAAGTTATCTGAGGTTACATGATCATCAGTGCAAAGGGATCAAATCTTCACTTTCAGAAGTATTCTGCTAATTCATATAAAACTTCAAAGTTAGGATCTGTTATATGCAGTAATGGTCTTTTTCTTTGGAGGAGGGCAGTGGATGTGGATGCTGGATACTTATAAATTAGGGATTATCCCACAACTTTTACAGATTACACAGTTCTTCTTATGTGGACAAAAAAGAAGTGAAAAAAGCTTAAAAATTCTGTTGATGGGTTGGTAACAAACAATGATTTCATAGAAAAGACTACTGATTAATCTTAGATACATTATGTATATATGGTCAGTCATACACAAGTATAGTCATACACAAGTATATTTAGTGTAATATTTTCTTGCTGAAAGGACTGAATATTGTGAACCATGTGATGGATCACACTGTAAATTGACTTGTGCAGCCCAATATTTCTGATGAGAATCTTTATATTCTTAACAGGTCGAGATTACTACTAAGTATGGATTTGGGGTCACAAAAGTCAAATTGCTGTAAAACCTTTATATATTGGGAAAAAATCTGAGCATGCAAATTATGTGTGTGGAATATGATAATGAACATAACCACAAAAGCAAAATAATTATACATGTCCAGTTTTTTCTCCCATGGCCAATTGATATGCAATGGATGATGAAAACTGTCGATTTCAAACAGCCACCAGTAAAAAACTTGTTATAGCTATCATATAAGTTTGGTATTAATACTACAATGTTATATTGATGTTAAACACCATTGGTAAAGTGTGGTGAGACAAGTTCCTTCAGTATCATAATGACAAACAGTTTATAGATTTCAGTTGCTACTTGTATATACAGTATGTGAGATGAAATTTATACATTTAATAAACTGAAGTGGAATAGATTATTACTGTCCAGGACATAGTAAATGTTCATAATCACCATACTTACTTTACACTATAAATAAAAACTGAAAAACTTAAAAACTTTTAGATGTCTTAAATATTTCTGTATGGGTATCATAGAAAATTGTTTTGATTACACATTTTATGATCTGCTTAATACAGAATATATATATATATTTTGGATGTGTAAAATCGACACTGGATTAGACTTCAACAAAACTAACTTAACATATTGACCCCATTTTGCTCAACTCATCACTGACACACTGTGTAAACTACCATATATCAGGTCATTTTGGCCGGTGTAAATTTTTGTGTTTTAGGTCTCAAAACATACACAAAATATTTTGACAATTTGAATTCTGTGAACCTGAAGAAGTTCCCTTTATGTTTAACAGAGAGAATTAAAATTAACGGGTTTTATTTTGGCATTTGCATACCGACTGCCAAATATGCAAATATTAGCACCCAGGGAAAATAACCTGCTAAAGAGTACAAGTTTTCGATACCTGTTACTAAAATCTGAATGAATTTGTCTTTATACAACAAAATATCAGTCAACATCGTAATATATGTGTGTGTGTATGCATGTTTAATTACTACAGAGTGTTTACAGCACAACATTCCACATACACGTTTCATTTGAATATTCTTGCAAAAAGCATGTGATGGTTTCTTTGAAATTTATAAATGCCAATGTTCGATTTAAAGTGTTATTCAAAATTCTTTTCTGTTTTTTTTTTCAGGATTCCCTGTACTGTAGCCATAGCAACAAGACATGTCAGAAGACACCAGTAAAACTGAGGATGATGGGAATGATTTAATATCTCACAGAGGTCGCAGTCGTTTCTGTAAACAGTGCAAGTTTCAGTGTACTGATACAAAGGAATTTCTAACCCATCAGAAATTTGCACATTCTCAAGACACTGATCCAGATTTAATACGTTCTCTTGGAGGGAGGAGAAGAAAAAGCCAGCCAACAAAACGAGTAGAATCACGATCAAGTACTGAACAAAGCAATTCACCAACAGCTGAAGAAAGTTTTTTACCAAAAACTGAACAATCTCCTGGAAAGAAAACCACTAACATTTCAGATGAACAGGACGCAAACATTGCAACAAATAAAGAAGTTGAAATGATCACCGATAAAATTGAACAAAATATGATGGAAAATAATTCTGAAAGCATGGAAGAAAATATGGACAACACAATGGAAGGCCCCATGGGGGACATTGAAGACCTAGCAAATATGAATGGTGATGGTGACTTTGACCAGTATTCTAACTTAAGTCATGAAATGGAGGAGGATGAAGGACGCTTGATAATTGCTGAGGATGATCAGATCCCTGGAAGTATCAAAACACCCACACGTAGTGGTAATATACAGAATCGTACATATGTATGTGGTCAGTGTGACTTCAACTCTACCAGTGCAAAGACATTTTTACATCATCAGAAAGATGCTCATAATGTTGACATTACAATTTATGAATGTGACATTTGTGAATATGCAACGAAATACAAGCAGAAACTTCCACGTCACCATAAACTTCATTTCTCAGGGAAAGACAGCAGTCTGTTGTTGAATGGTTCTGATCTTGACAGCAGCTTTTCTGAGAAAGATAATAAAAGTACAACAGGAAGTGACATAATAAAACTGACTGTTCCGAT
>JAOXYI010000023.1:2327781-2342195 GCA_028566495.1 Lithophaga antillarum
ACTTGGATATGGTGTCGTCTGGCTAGTAGCTGAAATGCATATTTTTATGAATTCATTTAACCAGCTGAATTGATTCAAGACCTGGTTTTTAATGGGTTTACTTAGTCTGGTTTCTAGATTGACAACTGCCCATACGGTATAGTAAATGTACAATACATACACACAAACGATGATTGGACTTTTATAAAAGAAGAATTTTGGTTTGAAAAATAATGATTTCTTCCAGCAGACGACTTTCTATTTGTAAACCAGTTATCGTACATCAGAAGACATTTGTGTATTGATCTGATATTGATTACTTGACTACATGTGTTTACGATTACTGTCATTTATACAGATGTATACATTGGCAGAAGAAAAATAATCGCCTTTCTTTAACATTGTGGAATATATGATTTAGGCGTGGGGATATTAGAGGTCTACTTTTTCTTTACATTTAAGCAAAAAAGCAGGGGTAATTTTTAGGCGCATGGGAACATTGTCAAGAAGATATAGAATCGAGAAGTACTTCCCAGAACGATATACAATTTTTATCTAGAATATGAGTGAGGTTCTGTCTAAAAAGCCCGGGTGGTGGGATGCTACTCAAGATATATCACATGGTTTGAGTGTGCCACAGTAATGGCTCTCATTTTTCACATGCTGGTGTCATGAACAGGGTTATAAGTTTGGCAAGATTGTCATGAACAGGGTGGCTTTTTCACCATGACTTACTGGAATGAGTTTTTTATAAGCAGGTTGCTGACTGAAATGAATTTCTGAACTTACTTTTGTTCAAATTCACTAAAAATTAACTTACACCCTCAACCTTGAGACTGACAAATTAGCATTCCTGTCAAGAACTGGGTATATAATACGCCATGTTCAGTCAAGAACAGGGTATTGTTTTTGCATTTTCTGGTCATGGACAGGGTCTGTTTTGACAAAGGCAGTCGGCACAACTATACCTAAAATACAGGGAAGTAGCCCCCCGGGCTAAAAAGCAGCAAAGACTTAAAACTTTTACTGAATATCCTAGATAGCATTTGTCAGGGCGAGTAAAACAGCCAACCCCAAACTGTAACATCTACACGAATCTGTTATCGGAATATTATGACAAAACCCGAGGGTATCGTAATATTCTTAAAAAGGTGGTAAGACATTGTTTTCCCCTTAGTTAATTAGAAAATAATCAACGTAAGATTCGTTCTGAAAACATTATGGCGTGTGTTGTTTATATGAAATAAAAGTATTTTACTAGAACATCAACGTCTTCAAGACCAAGCTATTAGACTTCTACAGTTCATATTGACATAATAGTCGATGAGCATATGCTGTCTATTGCATTCGAGCATAACTCAGAACTGGATACGAAACTTTCCATGGAAAATTTAGCAAGATACACTTAGTAAAACACAAGCATGCCATGTTGAAAATTTGACCTTGAAGCTGTGTATTGATTGATGACCATTAATCAATTTACCACATTTCTCTCAGTGGTTCATCCAATGATATGAAAAGTATTTACAACAGCAGGGTGTTCCGGAGCCATGCTTTGTTCAAATGTGAAGTATGGAATAACCAAAATTGTATCATAATTTGCTTGTCCATCAGTCATAATTTAACTGGATAATTTTGATGACCAAGACTAAATTTTGTGCAAGCTTTGCGAAAAAGTAATTAATCAGTCGGTGATGGTTCATTTTTTTGTGCCGACTTATAGTACATTTCAGGGAAAGTTCTACTTCGAACAGCAGTAAAAGTTTTTAGTTATTCTAAAGATGCAGTGGCCAAGCAAGTGTAACTCCTTTTATCAGAGTATGAGCAATTCCTCCAACATTATTTTGTATGGCTAATTAGCTGAAAGGGTGTCTGCTATGTTTAATCAGTGTCATCACTGTCGATGACGTTTTTTCCTTGCTTCTCAATTCTGAACCTACACCTTTTCGTCGTCAGTTTCTGCTCTTGTTGAGCATGCGCTACACAACTACAGCAGGCTTGATGAACAGTTATTTCTTTGCAAAACAGAGTGTAATGAATGTAAGCTGCACTTTCTTACTTTTACTATTTTGAATAAAATTACACACCAACAATAACTAACATACTAACCATTCATGCAAAAAATGTTTCGCCCTGGAAAAACGTTCTAAATAGGGACATTATTTGAATTTCATAAACATACAGGTAAAACGACAGCTCAAGAATAGACAAGGCATTAGTGATGTATTTTCTCGTCTCCGACACGACAGTGTGGTAAAAGAAGAATACAACATAATCACAAATAAACATCATGACACAACATTCGAACAAACAGGTAAAAGTCTAAAAAGGGCATGCTCAGTCAAAAAGTACTCTTGAATCCTACTTTTCAATTCGTATATATATATTTGTATGTTACTTAACAGATGACATCAACAGTCTGTAATATTCAAGGAAATTCAATGTTGTAGAATAGTTTTTTTGAAAATGTTCCAGGTCAATGCATGATGCCATTTTTCAGTTTCCGTTCGCCGACAGACAAGCACAAACTTCTCGATATTTATCGAAAAATTCCTACAACAAGCCATCTGTTTCCTCAATGGAATGCAGCTACTTCAAATCAGTAAATACCGCTTCTTTTGTTGGAATTTCATTGATTTTTTACACACGTGAAAAGATCAATAACAACATAAAGTATATTTCATCTTTTGAAAAGTACATAAAGATGTGAAAAACGACATGTAAAAAAGGGGGAAAATTTGGGGTAAAAGGTGACACTCGGTCCCTTTCAACTCACCAGATACAAATACCTTTCCGTTATTTGTATGGAGTCCTGTCAGCATGTAAAATAATGAAGTCTCATTAATTTTGCTCAGAAAATATGATATGGAAAAAAAGAAAAAACATTTATCAACTGTCTCCCATTATCAAATTACATAACGTCACTTCTTCTTTATTTGCAGTACAGCGTATTAAATTGGTTTCATCTGCAGTTGGAAATCACATAATTCAATAAATTAGCTTGTAGTTCATATTTAAGGAAGAACATGATTGACTGATTCTTGTTACTGTTTAAAAATTTTCAAATTTCACCGCCTCGTAAATAA
This sequence comes from Lithophaga antillarum, assembly GCA_028566495.1. Classification (NCBI taxonomy): domain Eukaryota; kingdom Metazoa; phylum Mollusca; class Bivalvia; order Mytilida; family Mytilidae; genus Lithophaga; species Lithophaga antillarum. Next base: position 2,330,847 of record JAOXYI010000023.1, read on the forward strand.
AATCTGCCAAACAAATTGAAATTAATCTTAAGAAATACACTCCCTTCCGCGATATTGCTTGTTTTTCAATTATTTAATGATAAATAGCTAAAATTATTTGCAATCGTGTAGCTAATGATTTCTTTATGTTTCACAGTCTAAAATTAGAAAATTGAACGAGAAAAATTAAAACGGTCATACATACTCAAAATATATCAAATGCATTACATGCACTCCGGCATGCATTATGCGAACGTACAAAACAAGAAAATGATGCAAAGCCATGGTAAAAAGATTCACGATAAAAATATCTGTTGAAGTTAATCCATAAAAAGCCATTGACGAATTGGTTAAAAACAAACTTCACGATGAACATGCAGAGAGTCCGATCCGGATGCATTGACTAAAAAGTACTGTCCTTGTATCTATCTGGATTTGTTAAACGATTTAATCAAACTTTCGTTTCATTTTTTAATAATGCATTCATGTAGATCTACACTCATACAGGTCGACTGACTTCGTGCAATCACATCTAAATAGTGTGTCCAACGTCGTTAAAAAGAAAGACCATGAAAAAAATACATGTACAAAATAAAAACGCATGTAAAGGAAAATGTAAATTAAAAATCAATGAAAACCGCCAAAACGTAAACAAATTGGAATATGAGAATTTCTGGTTAATCATTATTTCCATGTATACTTTGAGAATTCAAAGTGTAAAACCTGAATTTGATGGTTATTCTAACGAGAATGGGATTAATTTAATTAGAAAATGATAAATTTAAGTGTCTCTGAAACTGCAAGAGACACAGAAAAATTGTTGGTCAAAAAGTAGTTTACAATCCCGAGACCGAATTAAATCTACATGAAGAAATTAAATGTGCAACTCTTTCGTGTAAAGCTATGCACAGAAGGTACAAAATATACATGGCATTTTTGCCTTCAAAGATGCCCTAAACTGGCCTAAACCCATATTTAAAACCATGTAGTATCTGAGGCTTAATTCGTCCTTTGCTTGCGTCTTCTGTTTAGTTGTCATTTCGTTCTTTGAGCCTTTTGTATGGATATTTAAATCTTTTGTTTGACCTGACAAATCTACTGTCCATCTTCCATAGCTATTACGTAGGATGAATTTATCATCACATAGATGTTTTTGACACATCAACATGAAATTAAGTTATTAAAGCACATCTGTATGCAGCTTTAATGCATAATGGTAGAATGATCACTGTAACAAACCAATTACAAACAGAACTTCAATTTACAGTTTTTTTACTATGTACAGTTAAAAGTTATTTCGATTTTTCCGTTGTCTTACTGAAAAGCTGGCACGGTAATGTAATATGACGTCTTTAGTTGTAAAGTTGGTTGTTGAGGTTTATGACGTTTACCGTCACTTTCAACAAGTTTTCGGCTATATCGTGACTACCAGACTTACAGGGGAAGGAAAGCCCAAACAGCTAACAAGCTGACCGGTGAAATCCCCGACCTTGGGTAGGTGTGGAAACCTTAACACACCATCTTTATTTGTAAAACAACTGTGAATGATACGGATGTCAAATATAACGTACCCACCATAAAAAAAATTATGGATTATGAAACACAAGTGATGGATACATTTCAATCAACGAAAGTACATATTTACTACATAACTCATGATTGATTGCAGTAACACTCGGCTAATAATTGATGTGAAACTATTTAATTTCCTGCTAAGTTTTGACAAGCTGTATCTACTAAGGTCGGTCCTCTTTCCATTGAAAATGTTTCCCGATAAAACAGTCTATTTTAAAGATAGCTCCTACAATTCTGACAAAAAAATATTTGCTTCTTCGTGTAATTCAGACATTCGGAAATATATAGTAATTCAACAGTACCACGTGGAATTTGTTATTTTAACTAGAATCTACCACGATCTATTCATTTTTTATATACATGTAAATAACCAAAAATCGGTAAACGAGTATGAACATACAGTGCAAATTTTCAAATATTGAACAGGTATCTACAGCGTGATTGAAATAGGAAATAGAAATATTAATCTTTTTTCTTCTCTCGACAGAATCCATGAGAATCATGATGAAATTGTGAAGTAGTTTCTTGGTTAACCATTTAGATCTTAATTCTACAGGAAGAAGCCTATCGGATTTATTAAAGAATTCTTTACATCTTTATTATAGACCATGTGAATCTTTACGTTAGTTCAATATTATTTTTATTAATATTTTTAAAATAAAAATAATCTAGGGCATTAAATAAAAAAAAAAAAAAAAAAAAAAAGTAACATAAAGTCAATACAGTGAATACTTACAAGAAAATAACTAATGTTCTGTTTAAATTGGTAGACTCTTGATTTCGTACATAAATTTTAGAAACATTTAAGGAAATAGCTTTAAAATCAGTTTAGAGCAATTTAAGGTGATCCACTTAAATGTTGTTGTCAATTCCTAGATGTATTACCGGGGATGCAGTCACACTTTCAGAGTCATTAAAAAAAGAGAACTTTTATGCATAACTTAAAGTCACTCAAGCATCAAATGTAGTCTGTGGTGACCCGATTCAATTTGGATTTTGTAGTATTGCCAAAGACGCGTGTCACTCAAGTGTAAATTATAGATCGTTAAAGATTTTTCATAGATCTTAAAGACTGCTTATATTTTCATTAAAGTGCAAGATATAGATGACGGGTATAGTATACTTAAAATCTGACCTAAGTACAATGAAAACTGATGACGAAGTGTGGCATCCTCGTGATTATGGTGAATATGATATTGACACTTAAAATATTCCATTTTTCAGTCGTTTGAAGATTACCTTCATATTTTTAGTTCTTACTTTCCACAGCGTTCATTTGATGTTATTTTCTAAATGCAACAGTAGAAAGTCATGTGGTACGTATCTGGTATTATCGTATCCTCTAGTGACGTCACTATAAAATAAAATGTGTCTGTGACCTTCAAATTCTGGTTTGCATTCTTAAACAATATTATACGGTAACAATCGATAGATGAAAGTAAAAGAGCATTAGAAATTGGAAAGAGGCAATAAATCGTGCTCAGAACGTTAGAACAAAAAATGAGGTGAAATCAAGGAAATTAAAAATCAGCACACACTAGGATACTAACATGTTTATAATCAACCTGTAAAGAAACTTTCGGGATTGTAAATGGAAAAACAAGAAATTTCAGCTGTCAGAAAGGCAGCAGACTGGGTCGTCTTGTTAGCCAAGAAATTAAATGGTGTATCGGCAGCCATGTTTGTTCTATGTCCTGTCCATACTGACATGGTAGAACTTTGAAAAGTTGGGAATCTTAGTATTTTATGTAAGTAAAATAATCCTAAAGTTTCATTTAGGTATGTTGAGTGGTTGCTGAGAAACAGGTTTCCCAAGAAAGTTAAAACAGTATTGGCAGCATGGCGGCAATATTTGATATCATAGAATTTGGAAAGTTTATGAATTTTACTATTTATGATACGTAATATTACCTTAAGTTTCATTAAAATATGTTGAGCAGTAGCTGAGATATAGGTTACCCCCAGAAAGTTAACATTAAGAGGACGCCCACCCGACCGACATCACCAAACCAATAACCGGATATTTCCGTTGGAAAACCCGGTTAATAATTACCTCTTCTTTTGTCAAGAGTTTTTGTTCATGGCTTTGCATTGCGACGAGGTCATAAAAATGCTGGACTTTGGAAGAATTTTCGATGGACATGTTGATTGTGCAAGAACTGATGTAAAGGACTACATTTGATGCTTGAGTGACTCTTGTTAAGTTCTACATGAAAGTTCTCTTTTTCCGGCGATACATCTAGGAATTCACAGTACCAAGCGGGTCACCTGGGACGTGCACATAGAAATGGCTAAACTAGGAAAACCGTTAAGACACATTGTCACAGACACCCCAACTGAGAATCGGAAGACAATGTTAGCAAGAAAGCCCCTGGAAATTCTTGACTTTAAAAGACGGCTATGCGGCATAGACAAAGTCTACCTGCCACTCTGGAAGTAAATACAATGCATAGTGTACCTGAGTATTGTCAAAGCAATGTTTTTACGATTTCAACATTTGCAGTCTACATGAATGCGTTGCAGCGTTTATGTGTTTGTTTCCAGGAATTGTCTGTCAAAGTTGACAAAATTTACATAACTTCGTAACTGCTAAAAATGTTTACACATGTTTATCTGATCAACTGTCTGTTTATTTATTTCTCAATTCATCATTGGAATTAAGCTTCAAACTGTGGCAATGTTCTGTTTGTTTCTAGTTTCGGTGTTGAAAGCAATTAACCACATGTGAATTTTTGTCAATTACTCCAATTTTCTCAAGGTGTATTTGTTTCTTATACTGCAGCATTCAAAGAACGATATGGACCAGCGCTGAAAAAAATAAGTTTAGAACCAAATGCATTCCGACGTACAGTATGCACGGAAGATTTGAGTTTCCATCGCTGAAAAAAATCAGTTTAGAAACAAATGCATTGCAACTCGTACAATATGCACGGAAGATCTGAGGTAATACCAATTTAATTTTAGTATACTTTGGCGAAGGACAGAGAAACTGTTCTAATGACAACAAAACTTCCCGAGATTGAGCTGAATACAAAAGAGTAATCTGTACTTTTTCGTTGTCTTTACACTTCAGTCATTAAAGCTAACACGTATTGTTGCAGAAGTAGACAAACTCAGATTATGCACAAGATGTAGTGAATATATCAAAGGAACGTTGATATAGACTTTCGACATAATTTATTTTCTGCAAAAATTGTTCTTCCTTTTATAATACCTGCTTAAAGACAGGTGTTTTTTACAGATACAGGTAACGTGGATAATTATAAATTACGAATTCTTTCAAATGAATAGACAGAATCTTCATGCTGTTGATATTTCAATACGTAGACGTAAAGAGCTTCGTATATACATATTGCTATTAATATTGATAAACAGATGGTTTTCCCAGGAAATAGTGACTAATTAGCACAGGATATGATTAAAGCTAAAGTAATCTTAGTTAATTACGGTCCCCTATATTGTATGACTATATATGTAATTGGCTTTAATCTGGTTTTCCAAGATCAAGAAAACAAGTAAAATGGATAATGTCTTACATAACTTGTGGTTTATCAAAGAGTTTACGTCTAGTTTTTACAGTTTTGTGGTAAGACAATTCCGATGTTTCATTGCAGCTTTACAAGATAATTGTTTCTATGTCTCTATACTGTAAGAGCATATTGACTACACCTGTGTATAGTATGTAGGGAAGAAATAAAACATTTCACGTTCACTTTTACTACACCACTGGTTATGCCAATCCTAGTCAACTTGTAAGACAATCATTTTTACTACACCACTGGTAATGCCAATCCTATAGTCAACTTGCAAGGCAGCCATATCCAGAGCAGAACTAACCTCGTCTCCTTCACACGGGATATATATTTATCAGCTCTTTCTTTACGTGAGAGCTTAAAGTTCCTATCTGATATTAAGGCTTAATAAAAAAAATATAAGTGATCACATACTTCAAATTGAAACTGGTAGATACAAAAATATACCGAAAACAAAGAACTGGCAAAGAATGTGAAGTTCTAGATGACGAGACCTATTTCTTCACTAATTGTAATATGAATAACAATCTTCGAAACTAGCTGTTCAAAGAAATTTCCGAAACTGGCTCCTCTTTCACCACACTAAATAACGAGGAAAAAGTGCTTTATCTCCTACTTCCTAAAACTACATATTTGACTCATAAAGCAACCACTAGAATCGCGAAAAGGAGGTCCACAGTAGCCAATTTATCCATAAAATGTATTTTTTAGTCAATATTTAGCTCTTACATCTTAAAATTTAAATGTGTATGTAATATTGTGATTGTGTAATGTCATGTTGTATTTGTATTTGCTTGACCCTTTTGGGTGTAATATGCAATAAAGATATATATATATTAATATCACATTTTCTCTTTAAAAAGTTTGGTTAATCACATCATCACAGATGATCTGTCTACTGAACTGACACACTATACGACTTAGCATGAACAGTTGTCCTTTTGTTTACCAAAACTTTGATACATTTCATGAATGCTGGTATTTCCCCCCGTTTATGAACGTTGAGAACATGAATTTGGTTGTGGATATATGTCGCATTTTAAGTACAGATGATTTGACTGTTCTAACTCGCTATTTCTAATAAAATTCCTGTACCTGCCAGAAAGATGAACAGTTATATTACAATTTACTTGTCTACCTGTACATTTCCTTACACATTTCATACGTCGGAGTGGCCATGCAGTTCTTGGTAAGTTCCAATAATTGGCTGCGTAGGATATTTTGTTATCCAACACTTTTTTGTCGAATAGAAATTCCTTTGTTTGTCTATACGAATATGAGCATATTTTTTTAGAACTATGTGTTTATGAACGAAAAAGGAAACATTTCTTTCAACATTTAGAAAATTGATAATGACGAAAATAATACCGTCTCGTTTTGTCGTAAAATTTAATGGTAGAGGGACCATTTGATTGCTAATCAGTATACAGTTTGTTAACAAATAAAATGATCAGTTACCAATCTCATGAGTTCGTCAACCTACCAGTCTCAACTCATCTCATGAGTTCGGCAACCTACCAGTCTCAACTCATCTCATGCGTTCGTCAACGTACCAGTCTCAACTCACCTCATGCGTTCGTCAACGTACCAGTCTCAACTCAAACGACAACTTAGGCTGTTTACGTTGACTGAAAGCTCAGCTATTTCGGTGGCTTGTAATGCAGTATTGATACTCTGTGTTTATCGGATTTACTAGTATCTTTTTCATTTTAGGTTTATGTTCGAAAATTTTAGTCAGCTCTTTGTCGTGACACAACTAGACACTCGACTGATCCTGCATCGCTCACCTGGTTTCACCTTGCTAAATAAGCAGAATTATCATTTTTTGTTTACATAAACATGATATGGTCGCAGACCCCTTTTTAAACAAGTGTAAAGTTTTGCGAAATAAAACATGTCCCCTACGGTTTGAAACGCTTGGAAATGTCAGGTTTCATGTAAATGATGCAATCATGTAAATTTAATGAAACAGGTTATAATGACGTAAAAAAACTTCTGAGTCTTTTCACAGGGAATTCAATGAAAACAACGGATAATTTAATGGGAATCAACTTCACAGATTATTAAAGGTCTTTTTTTTCACTAGAGTTTTCTCTCTTTGAGCAAAACATCCAGATACAAAAATCAAAAACCCTTTTGTCTTCCTTTTCACAAAACAGTAAGGGCCAGAAGCACCATTATCGAACTTGACCTGTATTTTGTGTCAAGAAACATTGTGATTAAATATTAAAAGAATCGGTCTTCGGGAACAAAAGTTAGAGCATGGTTTCAGATAAAAAAACTTTCTAGATATTTTACATTTCCCAGTGAGTCCTATGATATACTTCCGATTGGCCAAAACAGTTCAGACTTGGTACAGGACCATTTGAGACAGATTAAGTAATTACAGTTCCAGTAGCCATGTGGTTTCTGATGAGAAAATTGCTAAAATGGCAGCCAGTCACAATACGTTATTTATCCTGGTGATCACGTTGACTTCAATCAGCATCAGAAGTACACTTTTGTAGAATACCATTTAGGGGACATTCTTGCCATGTTTGCCTCCATTCCGTCTACTTATTCCAGACAAAACAGCTTTTCAGACATTTTCCAACTGAGTCTATGTTATACTTTGTCCGTCAGTGGTGGCCATCATGGATTTCTCATCGGCACGAAAAGTTTAAACTCGGTAGAGGACCATATAAAAACATTACCACAGCATAATAGTTGGTTTCTAACAAGAAGATTGTTGAAAATTCAGCCAATCAGAAAACACTACTTGCCCTAGTGGCCATGTCAAATTTTCGACTGGTACTAAAAGAATAGAATATACTTTGTAGAACACTATTTATCCAAGGAACATTCTTGCACGTATGCCTCTATTCTGCCAAGTGGTTTAAAAAAAAGATTTTTAGGTTTCCCTATTGAATCTTTCGTTTATGCTAAACTTTGTTCTGCGGTGGCGGTCATGTTGGATTTCTGATCGGTACGAAAAGTACAAACCTGGTAGAGGACATCTGAGAAACATTATGACAACAGTACAGTTCCATTGGTCGCGTGGTTTCTGACAAGAACATTGTTGAAATTTCAGTCTATCAGAACGCATTTGCCATGGTGCGCCGTGTCGAAGTTCCAATCAGCACCAGAAGTATAAACATTTGTAGAAGAGATCGTCCAAGGAACATTCCTGCCAAATTTGCTTCCATTTCATCAATTGCTTTCAGAGGGAAATATTTTTAAATCATTTCCCATTGGGTTGGGTTGTTGGGATCTATCGTCACTCAGCATTTTGTTTAGCTATATCTTGACTACAGACTTATTGGGGGAGAGAAGCCCGGTCAGCTGAACTTGTGAAACCCCCCACTTGGATAGGTGCCTGAAAACCTTAACATGCAGGGCGAGCAGGAATCGAACCCGCGACAGCGGTGTTAGTCTTGTGGTTATTAGTCAGCGACCTTAACTACTCGGCCACCCAGGGCCCTATTTCCCATTAGTCCTATGTTGAACTTTATCCGTGGCGACCATCTTGTATTTCCGGATCGGCATTAAAAATTTAATGTTGTTGATGACCATATACTAAACATGACAACATTACAGTTCCATTGGCCATGTGGTTTCTGACAAAATTTTTGAAATCAGAACACATTACTTACCCTGGCGGACATGCTGAAGTTCCAATCGGCACCAAAAGTATAAACATTTTACAGGACCAGCCTAGGAACTTTCCTGCTAAGTGCTTCCATTCCATCCAATGGTTTTAGAGAAAAAAATGTTAAAACATTTCCCGTTGAGTCCTATGTTAAACTTTGGGTGGCGGCCATCTTGAATTTCCGATTGGCTCTAAGAGTATAAATTGGTAGAGAGCAATCTAGGAAACAGTATGACAACATGGCCATTTGGTTTCTGACAACATCATTGAAAATTCAGTCAATAAGAACACATTATTTATCCTGACTGCTATGTTGAAGTTGCGATCAGCACCAAGAGTAAAATTTTGTAGAGGACAATCCAAGGAAAATTCCTGCCAAGTTTTGCTTCCAATCCATCCAGTGGTTTCAGAAGACAAGATTGAAATGTGAAAAGCCAACGCCGCCGCCGACGGGTCAGGTGAGCTAAAAATGAATAAACTAAAACAATCTGAGGATAATCACGATTATTGCAAAGTTTATCAGTTTTCCAAAGAACAGATGTTACCAACATTTTACGGTCATTTCACCCTCTATAAACCAGACAATTAAATAAAAACGGATGACTGCAGCAATTTCAAACCTGCTTTAGCTGCTGTCTGTAAATCATTGGGAAGTCTACATAATCAGCAAACCGTAGAACATATGGTTGGGAGTAAATACAGACGTACATTTCGTAGCCACTATCAATAATTTGTCTGCATATAGATTTTATCTATACTTAATCAGGTATTAAAAGAAAGTACTTAAAAAAATTGGTCATTATTTTCATGGCATAAAAATTTAGCAGTTGCAACTAAATACCTCGAACAAAATGGACAAATTCCTGTCAGATGGAAATTGCTGAACAAAATCAATCGGATTCACCAAGCAGAACTATGGAGAGGAATCAAGCCCAACTGAAAGACTGGCAACAATTTTCGTGGATCATTATGCGGTTAAGATTTTGAAATTCGCGGATTAAAGTGGAATTTATCAAAAAACATATTTGAAAAAGAGCAGCAAATCTAGTCAACGATCGTCACTTTAACGACTGTCAAAATAACCACTCCTTCCATTGATAACAGTAGCCATGGCAAGTACAAATGTACTAATTAGTTACTATAATTTGTTTGTGTTTATTCCACCCTTTACATGAAATTGATTTGTGTGTTAGCAATTTCGAACCAGTTTTTTTCTGCTGTTTGTAGACATGATCACCTTCCTACTTTTTAACTCCACCTTTCCCCACCAACTTTGCAGAAATAAATATGTACTGATCAACATGAACATAATGTGTATCGTAAACACAAAACAAAAGAAATAAAAAATGTACTGAAATTTTGAAAAAAAATACAGACATTTATTGATTTACGGATGAAGGTGTTATACACAATGTAACGATTGCTATTTCTTAAATATATATCTGTCAGTGTCACCTGTTTTTGATTTGATTAAGAAAATATGAAGTTGATGTGTTTGAAACCAATTTGCCATTATTGAGATGGCCTGCCATTTCCAATCATCCAAATGTGGACAATTTAATCTGTATTTTCAATTATGAATGTAATTATTCATTTTTGTCACTAGAACCTGTGATATCCAAACGAAGAAAACGATGATATATCTTCGTTTTGTGGTTCCGAGTGAGAATTGTCGCCCAGACATAATATAGGTTAAATCAAATCAATAATTCTACCATCTGACTCGTTACTATGGTGACAAAAATCTTTCAGATGATTGTTTTCATGTTGAATGGTGTAATTTTGTATGTTTACGTGCATTGTCATGCAAAAGGGAAACATATAAAAGATGTTCATATGGCTTCTCTCCATATCCAATATCTATATTCATTGATATAGCAGTTGTGTATTGCCTAGATCAATACACATCTTTCTAAGGTTCATCACTAACTGTGCTGGAAATGTCATTACAAACCTTCAGTGTTAGAAAAATACCATCAAATACCAATACTGCGATACACTCGGATACTAATGAGGGATTCTTTAATGATTCACTTAAAATTCTTTTATGTATGTCTTCAAGGTTAAATATGAGGGTTATTTAGTAGCTAGTTTTTATACCCCCTTTTTCCCCTGATCTAAAAATTTCTCCCATCAGCTGTAACACACTTTATAAACGGCAAAATGTACTTTTAAACTGGGTCAATTTTAGCTGCTCAATTTTAAATCAAGTATATTTTGTATACTGTACAAGAATTGATTCAATTACTTTCTATCTGAAAACTCGAAAATATTGGGAAGCTTTCAGTCGGGTATTCCCTTGTGATCTGAATTTTGTTTCGGTAACATCTGATTTTGAAACGAAAATCCTAGCTAAAACTCTAACAACGCAGAAAAATGGGAAATTAACTCAAATTCAGTATAATTACTCATAAAACTTATAGCTGCAATATAAATTCCACTACTAAAATTTGTTGCCTTGTCTTATACATTAACAAAGACGTCAAACAAGGGTGTTCAAGAGCACAGCAGAATTTTGTTCGTTTGTTTCAAATCTTTGTTCAGCTTGATCATATAGCTTTATTTCCTTGTAAAGTTCAAAAGTTAAGACTATTAGGGGACGACCATTTGATTCTGAGGGGTGGGGGGCCTGGC
>JAOXYI010000023.1:2403985-2416654 GCA_028566495.1 Lithophaga antillarum
GAACAGCCATTAACATCCAGTGGTTTTTACTGTTAACAGGAATCAAAACAAGTTCTTTGTCAAACCATGACACACTCCTCTCTACAGGGTTGACATCAAATTGCAGTAGTTTGGACCTATACCATGCTGCTGGCATAAACAGATACTTCTGATTCTCATTTGCAATGGTCAGTAAGAAGAGATCAATATTTTTGTCAGACAGGTAACCGGAATGGAACTTCAAGACCTCGTCCCTATCCATCTGAATCTGGTTGTCTGAAATTGGTGCATCGAAACGTGAAATGATACTTTGTTCTTGCTTTGTTAACGCGAGAGAAATATATCCATTATCCATCGCCAGGTTAGTTGAATCAGATTCTATTAATTGTTCCGGTAGAACTGAAAATTTTGTGTCCATCATTGAAAACAAGGTATCACTGCTGCTCTGACATAAATTATACGAAATTGCGAACTCTGTAAATGTTGGAATAAGATTGAAAATATCATGCAAAGTTCCTGAGAAGTTCAAAACTAACACTTTGTGGCCAAGGTATGTGACAAGCTTCTTTCCAGTTTTCATGTTCGCGTGACATGAAGCACACAACTTACTTGATTCTTCAGGTCTGTTCCAGTTTTCTATGTCAGCTGAATCTAGAATGACATCATGGACTTCTTCAAAATCATTGTAGTCGCATGTTGGACATATAAGAACCCGGATAGAAGTAAGCCCAAAGCTTTCTTTGAAAACAGATGGGTTTTGTCCAAAAAAGTAAGTCAAGATATTGTGCAATTGGTCTTTGATAGTGTATCTGAACTGCTCTGGTAACGTTTTGATACCTTGACTCAACATTTCTATGGTATGGCGGCTTACTTTGGGACCCTCTGAAAGCAAACGTAGTAATTTGACTTTCCTCACGCTCATACCATCAGCCTCGCTTTCAGAATCCAGTTGTATTCTGAATGACTCCGATGCACACAGCAAATGTATAGCCTGCGATAAGGATGGCCAACGGATGTCGTCGGATGCTGGAATTTTTTCATACAAGGCAATGTAACTGTCATTCTTAATGTTGTTACTTTCATAAACAGTAAAAGATGTGTCGTTTATTTCTACCTTCTTTGTCCCATCTAAAAGCACAGTAGTGTAATGACCAGAGCGAGGGTTGGTTCCATGGTGAAGAATTACACCCTTCAATCTGTACAAGACATCACTTGGTGGCTGTGTAAACTTTCCGAAATTAACTATATTTTCCAACAGTACAGGAGTTGTAATTTTAACAGTTCTTCCAAACTTATTTATCTTATATCTTAAAATTGTCACAAGTATTTCTTGCGGAAGGTGTGCAATTCGGTATCCTTTAAACTTTTTAGTTCCTATGCAGCATAAGTTTTCCTCCAGTTCTTCGTCTGTAAAGTATATGTCCAGCAATTCCTGAAAGACAAATGCTTAAGATGAAAGAATAATGAAAACATGTATGAATAGCAAGTTAAAACGAAAAAAAGACGGAGATAATGGATAATGCAGAGTGAGAAGAGAGAAGGAATAAAATAGAAAAGGTTTAAAGAATATGGGTTGAAAATTGAAGAGGCATGTAGAAAGAGTAAAGGATAGGATGAGAGGTAGTGACGAGGAAAATGGAGAAGATTCTGTTAGAAAAAAGGGTAGACAGGAAAAAGAATTGGTGAGGAGGAAGAAGCGGTATGACAGAAAGACTCAAGAAGACAGGAATGAACACTGAGTTGTGAACAGTGTAGTGAAGGGATGGAAATGGTCGAAGAGAGAAAGGTGTAACGGGGAGAAAGGAAAGAAGTTGATACATAGTAAATAAGTTTTAGGGAAGCGATAAAAAGTACGAAGGTGGACAAAAATAATGAAATATTGAAAAGTGAGATGATGAACGGCAGGAATGGGATTAAATGGAAAGATATTAAGAGAATGAAGACAGAGTACAGATTTAAGAATGGAGGAGAAATGAGATGAAAAGCTGTTGGAAATGAAGACATGTGAATATATAGAGGTCGGCTTTGGCAAAAGGAAATATTGAGGAAATTAAAATATGTTTAAGAGAGATAAGAATGAATGTAGGAAAAAGCAACGAGGTCAAAGGAGGGATAATACAGGTAGGGTTCATAAGATTCAACAGGGTAGATAAAAATGAGACTACTGATAGAAAAAGGGATTTTTGCTGGATAGAAAAGTGTAAGGTAATGTAGACTTAGAAATCAGGAGTAGTATAGATTGAGAGATGGGAAAGAGTAATGAATAAGGAGATTGAGACAAATAAAAAGAGGTGAGAGTGAAGATATTGAGTATCATTTAAAGAGCAAAATGATTACGGAGATGGAAAAATGTGTGGCAAATATCAGACTGGGTTGTTTATTATCTTTATAATTACACAAGTGATTTTTGTGTTGTATTTTTAAAATGCATAACTGATACTATTTCAGCGGATAAACAGTCGGAAAGTGTTGTTATTTTTTATAAAAGCAATTACTTTTTTTTTACATTCTCAACGTAATGCACATGAGCAAATTAACTATAATGTATATACATAGTAAAGTGACTTCAGTCTTAAAACTGCTTTAAATTGACGTAAAGTTGTCATGATCGGCCATTATATCCATGATATTCATGATAGAATCAAATGTAGATTGTACTAGTAACTGAAAATTGAAACGTATTACCTTGGTTTGCTACATGATCAGCTATCACATAGATTTTTTGTACCTCTATTGAGAGTAAAATGCAGTCTTAGGTGCATGTTAGGTATCATTGTGCACATATTCCTTTGTGTAAGAACTATTGTAACAGGCATGGTGTTGGAAAGTATTTACTTTGTCAAATGTTCACATCAAAAAACTAAAGATGTCATCATGAAAAGTGCAGTACTTTAAAATGAAAAAGAAACTTAAGGCTATATTTATTTATTTATTTATTTACATAATATATAAAATTTGCAAATTCAGGTCTATGAAATGGAATGGAAAATAACATGTTGAGTATATGTATGGTAACTGAACACAGCGTATGAGATACGCATGTGTAATCTGTGGCTATTTACCAGTAGGAGAGTCATTATTTGTCGGAAGAATGACTTTTCAACCGTTTTTTTTTTGTCAAATGTGATGCTGTATACAGAGAGGACTGTATTCGTGCGTAAATAAATGCGGAAATAAGACATGGATACATGTACAATGTACCAGGTTTATCATGACTATGTATCTCTGCATTTAATACTATTTGGTTGAGTTGAACTGAATCAAATGATATTTGGTTAAAACAATATCTAACATCAAGAAGCTCTATACTTTAACCAAGATAATACATACAATGTAAGTGTGAAAGTGATGGTCTGTATCGGTTTGTAAACGAGTGAAACAGAACATACTGAACTTCCTCAGACAGTTGGACATACATGAATTCACAGCTGACAAACAAACAGACATATAGATAAGATGAAGAACATCAATTAAAGCACTTTTCCTTTGCTTTTGGTTTTCTTAAGGACGTGTAGGGATTTTGTTTCATGAGTGGATACACCATATCCATTAATTCCATTATTTAGCGCTTAAACCTTTAGGGGTGCATGAAATTGTATACATTGAGTAAAAATACCACACTTTCTTCCATTGCTTATCGTCTCGGGTTTTCTTTTTTGGCCCCTTGAATTACAAAGTAACGATTATCCATCGAATAATAGCATCAAGATGTTTTGAAAACATAAAATATTTTTGCCTTACAATTTTCACTTTTTCTCTTACAAAATTGCTTTCAGTGGCATAACTTCTTGTATTTAAGTAAAATGCGAATAAATACCAAGACTGACTAATTTTATTTCTTTCGGAAATTTTTATAAGCAACTCCCTTATCCAAAAGGTATTTTTTTCGCTAGTTGTCGTACTGTCAGATGCTGGTGTAAATTTGTTTGGGTTAGGCTATTGCTTATATATAACACAACCAAACCTACGTTTGAAACGACATTTTGTGCGAAAAATATGTTAATTATCACTACCGATATGACAAATAAAGTGCCCAGATTATATCAACAAATCCAGAAAATGTGTAAGGTATATGAAAGCAATTCATGAAATTGTACTAGTCTGCAAATTCGAGTGCCAAATAATCGTTCTTATCATGCCCTCTATTTTTTCTAGGACGGTACAAATGTGGTTTAACACCTAAATAATTGGTATAAAAATACTACTATATGATACTTGGACATGCATATTCACAAATAAGATACATACTGTAATCCTCTCATAGCCTTGCACATGGTTACTTGCAACTTCAAGTTGAATGTCGTTGTATTCAACTTCTCTGTTCATTGCCTCTCCACAGTTCATGCACATAGTTGCTTCAATCATCTACACGAAATAGAAAAGATTAATTAAATATAATGAACTTATTTCACTTGTGATTGAGGTTACAGTCCTTAGGCCGTGTCAACTTCCCTCTTGCATCGTGTCTAATTACACCATACACAATAATTACCCATTGCCCGCTGCACCTCACACTGTACAGCTTTCCTCGTTTCCCACTGAATCATACACAATAACACACTATACATAATTGCTCATGATGTAATTTATACTTTTACATACAAATTACAAATTTCAATATTTTATGTAAAAAACTGACCTATAATGCACCGTACACTGTCTCAATTTCATCATTCGTCGTTCAATATTACACCATTCCCTTACATCACACACAATTCCACATTACACGTTTTATTACAAAGTTCACACGAATCAAAGATTGTAGGCCTTTGTTGGTGTTAGGGACCGATGTCGCAAACTGAAATGGAATCAGCGTATATAATGTTAAGTTACATGCAAGTTACTTTATTAGGCTGTCTTAGCCTGATATACCAAAGTTTTCTCAAATGTACTTTTGTTGGTTCAATATTGTTCCTGTTCTTGTTTAATGCTGTCTTATAGATACTATTGAGGAAACGTAGGGATTCGACAGCTTCGTTCATGTCTTAAACAATTAAATGATGTCAGTAGCTTATATACATAGAGCTATATTCCTAACCTGTACATAAACGAACTTCGGGCAGACTGAAATTCATCAGTTGCTTTAATTACTGGTTTATTTCGGAAAATAAAAACGTCATGACAATTAAGTTCAATTAGTCAGTCTGAAGCCGTCGTAGGATGGTACAGGGAGAGCCTGACTGCTCTTAAACACCAATCTAATAGTAATAGTATGACCAATTAATTTTTAGCTCACCTGACCCGAAGGGTCATGTGAGCTATTGCCATCACTTGGCGTTCGGCGTCTGGCGTCCGTCGTCCGTCGTCGTCGTCGGCAGCGTTAACTTTTCACATTTCAGTCTTCTTCTCTGAAACCACTGAACAGATTGGAAGCAAACTTGGCAGGAATATTCCTTTGGATGAACCTCTACAGATTTTATGTTTTTGGTGTTGATTGGAAATTCAACATGGCTGCTAGGGCCAATAATGTCTTCTGATTGGCTGAATTTCAAAGATCTTCTCAGAAACCATACGGCCAATGGAACCATAATTATATGGGACTGTTCCTTGGATGGTCTTCTACAATGTTTATGTTTTTTTTTTGCCGATCCGAAATCCAAGATGGCCGCCACCGCAGGACATAGTTTAATATTGTACCCTATGGGAAATACCTTCAAAGATCGTCTTCTCAGAAACTACAAAGTCAATGAAAATGGTCCTGTGAAGAAATGTTCCTTGGATAGTTCTCTACAAAGACCATGTTTTTTTTGCCGATCCGACATCCAAGATGGCTGCCACCGCAGGACCTAGTTTAACATTGGGCGCTATGGGAAATACCTTCAAAGATCTTCTTCTCAGAAAACTACAAAGTCAATGAAAATGGTCCTTTGCAGAAATGTTACTTGGATGGTCCTCTACAAAGTTTATGTTTTTCTGCTGATCCGAAATCCAAGATGGCCGCCCCAACATAGTTCAACATTTGACCCTATGGGAAATACCTTCAGAGATCTTCTCAGAAACCACAGTCAATGAAAATGGTCTTTTGCAGAAATGTTCCTTGGATGGTCCTTTACAAAGTTTATGTGGTTTTTTTTTTGCCGATCCGAAATCCAAGATGGCTGCCGCCACACGACATAGTTTAACATTGGACCCTATGGGAAATACATATAAAGATTTTCTTCTCCGAAACCACAGTCAGTAAAAATTGCCATTTGCAGGTATATTCCTTGGATGCTCCTCTTCAGAGTTTCTGTCTATTTTTGCCGTTCTGAACTCCAAGATGGCTGCCACCACACGCGATACTTTAACATTAGACCCTATGGGAAATACGTATAAAGATCTTCTTCTCAGAAACTACAGAGTCTATGAAAATGGTCGTTTGCAGAAATTTTCCTTGCATGGTCCTCTACAAAGTTTTTTTTTTTTTTTGGCGATCTGAAATCCAAGATGCCGCGACCGCACTACATTGGTTTAACATTGGTACCTATGCGACATACATTGAAGGTCTTCTCCTCCGAAATAACATTCAATAAAAATGATTCTTTGCAGAAATGTTCCTTGAATGTTGCTCTACAAAGGTTATGTTCTTTTAGCCGATCCGAAATCCAAGATGGCCATCACTACAGGACATAGTTTAACATTGGGCCAATTGAGAAAAAGAAACTTCTCAAAGGCAAGTGAAACAAACCAGAACTGTTTCATGACTTATTGAATCGTCCTTTATAGAGTTAGCCTTTTTCAATCCAAGATCCAAGATGGAGTTGTCATAGGAAATTTTGTCTTGGTCATATTTTTCAATTTCTGTCAGTTTATAACCAGGTGAGCAATACAGGTTCAGGTGAGCCTCTAGTTAGTTTTGTTTAGTTTAAAATACATTCATTTACAGTCAACTCTATTCGTCATCCCATAGCCTTTTAGTAAAGACAGGAAGATGTTTGTTATATTAATTATTCGCACATATATAAAAGTACCAAGGGAAAGAAGTAATTCTATAATTTTTTCGTTACATTATTTTTTAAATATGCAATTTCAACTATTGTTAAAAAATAATGTAAATAATGTAATAACTCTTAACAGTTTACCGTTAGAGCATTGCATACGGTAGGACTGATTTTTACAGAACAGTCTAAAGGAAGGATTACTTTAGTAGACCCGATATGAGGGTAGATGTACCGAAAAATTTATTTGTGCACGTAAAAAATGATGTTTCATATTATTTATTTCATTCCTCTATGCATTTAATGAAAAATTAATGAACTGAAAGTTGTATTTTGGATATAACAATAATCCGTGATTTTACGTATGGAGGAGTCTGCCCATTGTAATTGTCAATTTTGGAGCTGCCCGTAGACAAACCGTTGCAGCCATGAACGTAGTCGTGAGTTAACTGTATGTACGTTTTGGGTCTGCAAAATAAATGTATTTACTGTACAGGTTAAGATTACGCCCATTTGTATTTATGACTACTTATTACTTTAATCATACCTTAATTACATTTGCTTGGCTTTCGGTTGTCATTTCAAATAAGGCCTTACTAAGAAATTCGTGTGCGTCATTTTGTTCCCCACGTCTCATACCATACAGCAAATGTGCTTCATGTAATGCATCTTCTAGCTGTTGCAATGTTACCTCCTTACCAATTGCTGCATTATGAAAAACTTGCAAAATACCATGCTGTTCCTCTCTAAAGGACAAGTCACTAATGAATCTTTCATTGATATCCATCATGAAAATGCTGTTCTTGAACAGCTGGACAATAGCATTGAACCAACAGTTGTTTTTAAAATTCATAAGTGGCGAGTGTTGCTCTTTGAAAAACTGTAACAAGTACGGCTTACAAGACTGCAAGGACATCTGAGTATAAATTTCTTTAAGAAATGGTGAATTGTCTAAGTCTAATGATGTAAGTAAATATCTGGTGTCGTCATCGTACAATCTTCGTGCTCTATTATTCATTGTTTCTGCACTGTGATAAGATGGCGGTTTAATGGTTTCTGCACTGTGAGACGATGGCCGTTTAATTGTTTCTGCAATGTGATAAAATGGCGGTTTAACTGTTTCTGTACTGTGATAAGATGGCGAGTTACCTACATCAGTCATTTCATTCTGCTGCTGTTTACTTGGATCTTTATCGTCATTATCACCGTCAATTACTTTTGTACCTGAATATGAAATACTTTCTGCATCTAGCTTTTTCTGTTTCTGACTTCGCGTTTGACGATTTCTCTTCAGAGCATTGTTTGATTTCAGAGGCACTGTTTTGATGTTCTTCTTTGGCTTTCTTTGGTATTTTCCGGATACTGTATTCTTTGTTGGTGTTCTTTTATCCCATTTTTCTTCAATTACCACTGAAGCTCTTTTCAGTGGTTGGTGTGGTTTTTTTATCGTCTTCAAGCTTCCAAGCTTCTGAATTGTTTCGGTATGTTCTTTTAGTTCTTTTGAAAACACATCCATTCTGCTGATCTGTTTGGATGATAATGAGATGTTTTTCAAAACTCGAAATCTTTGTTCAGCTATGGCATTTGTTTTTCTTCCAACCAGATTATTTGTCTGACAGTCGACACTACTTTTTTGTAAATAGCCTATCAAGACGTTTGACCAAATAGGGAATGTTGATATATAGTTCTGAAAAACCTTTTCTGCAAGGACTTCTGAGTGTCTCTTATTTTCTTCAGATGTTGTTCCTTCTTCCTTGAGCTCCTTTGTCACTTCTTCTCTTAAGCTATCTGCCCATCTTGAGAATTCATTTCTTCCTCTCATGATAAACTGTTCCTCCGTGTATTTATTTGGATTTTTATCTTTCTCAATGATATATTCTTCTTCACTTTTTTCTACACTGTCATCACATGAATCAGTCTGGTCAGGTAGTGTTTGTATTCTTGTGTCTATATATGAAGCAGCATCTAATGTCTTTGGTGTCAAAGTACGAGAAAGTAAAATAAACAGGATGGATTTCAGGGTTCTTGTGGCCGTTTGCAAGCTGTCTACATTTATAAGTAAACTAAGTAAATACATTCCGTATTCATAATTTGACTGATATGTTTTTTTGCACAGTGATTTGAAGTCTTTCATCATGTGCGACAAACATCCATGAGGGATCAATTTCTTCTCATCCCCTTCTTTTCCGCTTCCAGTAAGTAATCGCCAGGCTCTCGATGCAAAGTCTGCCATGGTTTCATTGTTGAATTCTGCTAAGGCACTGATAAGGAATACCAGAGACCTATCGGAAATGATCACTGACGGTATAGATGTATTATTGTGTCCAAATATTTTTTTTTCGCTGAGCCTGAATTTTCCTAACCAGTACTGTATTTGCGGAGTGTCATGACTGGAGCTGATCATCGCAGACACTGGGATCGAAGGTTGTCCTCTGACTGGATTAGCAACAGTAAGTTCATAATAAAGAAACTTTTTTTCTTCTTTCTTCTTTTTGATAACAGATCCAGTGGCATCCCAGAATACCGTACTTCCTTTTGCCAAATCGTGCCACAAACGAACACCTGTTTCATTCCAATACATAACAAAGCTTGGTAGGATCGAAATATGTTGAATAAATCCTTTGACTGGAATATTTCCAGATGATTGCATCATTTCAGCGGCCATCAGTTTTAAGCTCTTTACCTCATCATCGTCCAAAATTTCTTTCTTACCAGCCTCTGTTGCTATTTGCCGAATTACATTTGGAGTTTTTCCAGTTCTTGACATGTTTCCTGCTATCTTTACCTCATCTGGTATTTCACTGAATTTTTTCAAGTAGAACTTATAAGGTTTCTGTCCATTTTCCAGTTCTTCTCTGTAGCATGCTCGCTGTACCCCGGAAATAGGCCTCGCTTGTTGTTCTTCTATTTTGTGTTTTATTTTTCCTGCAAATGTTACCTGAACATCATGTGTACAATTCATTTCCAGGTGGCAAGTCATATTACAATCAGTGAATTTACAGTAAAGGTCAGCAAAGAATATTCTAGCAGCTTTTCTACTTTGTCTGTCTTTGTATTTATTGAGTTGATGTTGCTTTACCATAAAAGTACAGTAGGGATTCAATTTAGACAATCCATTCAGCATAATGTTTTGCCAGCTTCCACGTGAAAATGATCTGGTATTACAGTTTCCTGAAAGTGTGTTCCACTCATCTTCAGTGAGTTTGAATGAGCCATGTGAGACTATTTCACGGGTGAAGAAAGGCATGTTAACGTCTACGCCAAATATGTGGTTAATTGTTTCGTCAGCTATGCCTGGTATTGGACTTCGTTCCGAAGTTGGAGATTCGAGTTGGACACTGTTGTAGGACTGCATATCATAATCTATTGTGCTGTCACTTGAAATAATGCTTTCGCATTCTTCATTTCGTTCTTGCCGCTCCTTTATTGCAGACTCCACAGTTACATATTTGCTGGAAACGGTGCCATTCTCTGTTGCAATCGCACTGGAACCAATGTACTCTTGCCTTGGATCTTCTTGTTCCTGCTGTTTGAAATTCTGTTCACTATTTTCGAATGCAATGGTATTATTGTATTCTTCTGTGTCTTTAATTGAAGCCACGTCTTCGAATTCCTCTATGACGTCTTTTCTGTTTTTGCTCTTGTTTTCACGTTGGGGCTGTCTGTCGGAACATACATTATGACTTGATATGTTTCCGCTGAAACCAGAAACTCTGTATTCACCTATTTTACCTTCTCGTTCTTGTGTTTGAGATTTAATTTCTACTTTGTCATCATATTCTTCGGTATTTTCACTTGCGCTTATTCTTCCACTTTCTTCTTTTTCATATCGTTGTTCTTGAGCTTCAAATTTAGCACTATCTTCTTTGCATTTAAAATCATCAATCTCCGCTATGTCTTCAATGAAATCAACAGGTTCATTTTCTCCATGTGCGTCTTCTGTTTTATATTCAATACGTACGGTTTTGCACGTCATGCCATCACACTCTGCTGCACTTTCACTTGAATGTATGTTTCTGTAGTTTTCTCTTTCACAAAGTCGTTCTGGTGTTTTATATTCTATTTCAACTGTACTGTCACTACTGCTATTACTCTGACCACTATTTCTGAAATTGTCCTGGTTGTCACTTTCGGTTGACTTTTCCTTCACGGTTACATGTGTTTCCTCATTGTGGGTGCTGTTGACGTCAGGTGCATTCGAACCAGTGATTTCACCCTCCACTTGATCCACTTGCTTAATGTTTGCTTCCATTCCCTGTTTGTCTTTTGTTAAAATATAAATAAAATCAAGCTGCAATTTTTATGCTTTTTCAAAAAATGATTGATACCATTTTAGGATAACATAACCAAAAGTAGTATTTCTAAATTTATGTCCGCTGCAAAATTAAGTGACCAGAATTGCACAAAACATAACAGATAAAAGATCTCGAAAAGTTTTAAACATCATAACTTCTAACAAAGCAACCGTTATCAGTTAAAGTGGAGAATACGACGACAGATCAGAAATCATTAGTTTTACCAATTTTTATAAAATGACAAAATATCTCCATGAAATAGTGACATTTGCATCTGAAAAAATATTCATAATCAACATGTCATATTGGTCATTTTGAAATTGTACACAACCATATGGTGATGTAGTGGGATTGCCAATGAGACAACTGTCCACCATGGAACAAGGAATGATGATGTACACAACAGTGAACTATAGGTCACCAGACAGCCTTCGTTGATAAGCTAAACCCATACCCCATAGTAAGCTGTAAAAGACCTCTGCATAGCAAAAGTGGAACAGTTCAAAAGGGACTACTTATAGCAACATTAAAGTAAAAAAACATAAAAATAAAAACAATTATAACAGACGGCAACCGACGACAAACACTTGACTACAGGTTGTAGGCTTGGGACCATGGGACATGTACATAAAAATTGGCGGAGTTAAACAGGTTTATGAGCGCACTAACCTGCCCTCCTATGGATAGTAGACTTTCAACACAAATATACTTCTTTGAGTGCACATATGAAAGACTACAACTGTCATTGACACAAAAGTTAAATGTTATTACATTTGGTCGATGATAAAGGAAAAAAATTCACGCGCATCAATAGGGAATATATTGCAAAAGTTCAGAAAATGGAAAAAAGGACGACGACGAACGCAAGGTTGATGATAGCACTCAAGTCAGATTATCGGTTAAAATAAGCATAAACTGATATGTTTCCAGTTTGTACATAAGTTCTGCCTAATGAGAAACTCCAATGAAGAAAGTACAAAAACAAGATGTTGTTTCAGCTACTGCTCATTAATTTATACACCTGCTTTTGCTTTTAAGTGAAAGGAAACACATATACCAAACATTGTGAAAGCAGACAAAGTTAGTAGATATTCACATGATAAATATGATAAAGGGAGATGTGGGGTAAACTTCAATGTGACAACCACCCAACACCACAAAAAACCAAAAGACATCTGCCTTAGTAGTATAGGGGCACAGTTCAATTAGTATTTGGGTGGCGGTGCAGAGCCGGAGCAGTGAGGATCATTTTGAGGATCATCCCAGAATGCACTGCGACCGGAAGTGACGTCACCGAAAGTGACGTGACCGGAACCGGATATGACCTGACCGAAAGTAGATTACTGCGCATGACCGGAAGTGGTCCCTAGCAACGCCCTTAGCAACAACGAAGTTTTCACGTTTTGGCTCTATATCAACCGCTTGTACGAGAATCTCGTGTGGGTTGTAGCTAAGGAAAAGGGTGTCCGCCATTTTGG
>JAOXYI010000023.1:2449347-2461550 GCA_028566495.1 Lithophaga antillarum
GGGAAACCGGAACAAAGCTTTTAAAATCAAAGCACTGTCGTTCTTATAATCGTGTTCTTTCTTGATCAATTTCTTTTCAAGTTTCAGGTATATGGACAGTTCATCCATTCTTTACGTAATCTGCAAATTAGAATTTCCTCCACCTATATCTATGT
The DNA here is from genome assembly GCA_028566495.1 of Lithophaga antillarum. Lineage (NCBI taxonomy): Eukaryota > Metazoa > Mollusca > Bivalvia > Mytilida > Mytilidae > Lithophaga > Lithophaga antillarum. The sequence goes on from JAOXYI010000023.1 coordinate 2,449,503, forward strand.
TGGAAACAAAACGATCATTGATATTTATTTGAACATGTAAAAAAAGTGCAGATTATTTAGGATTTCTTGGATTACTAGTAGTCTACTACTTCACCGACTGTCAAATGTCATATAAATACAAAGCTGAATGCACCACAGTATTAGTATTAATAATTCTGACGAAAATAATTTAAAACACACCGACTGAAAATTTGGAAAGTTATATTTAATCTAGATTACATAACACGAAGCGCTACGTCCAACTGTAAAATAAGTGAGAAGTATAGTTTCTAAGTTAAATCTTAGCGCCAAAGAGAACTGTAGTAAATATCATTCCGCCGCGGAAGCAGGAAACGGAAGTGCCGATGAAGAATCGGAAAAGTGTAAAATCTAAATTCTTGTGGCAACATAAATCGTTTGTCCTCCAACGAGAACACGATTAATAAGTGATAAAAGGGAGGTAATTCAAATTTAACACACACAAGGATCTTAAAGATTTGTAACATTTTCAATTTTGTTTGGAAAGAGAGAGCGACAGAGACAGAAAAAAAATTATCCTATATCTATTAAACTAGTCAACGAATTTGAAATGCGATTTGGAATAGTTAACAGTTTGATATGCATGATATTAATATATTGATTTAAGCCGCAGATTATGAAGCAATATATTGTCTATGTAACTCGTTCGAATTTTTTTCAGAAATTCTGTCCACCCATTGACAATTATTTTCGAATATTAACCTCCTACAGTCCTGTAGAAGTAAACGACGTTCACTGGAATTTTGACAAGTTCATGGTCGGCAGAGATGGTCGTATTATTTCACGTTACCATCCAAGATTTCAACCATCGGAACTTCGAGATAGTTAAGAGACGTGTGATGCGCAAGACAAGAGACTTAAAAAAACAATGTTAAATTTGTCGATGATGTCACTAGAGAAAACATGAAACTGATTCAAGAATTGAGGAACATGAACTGTTTTGAATCAGTTGGGTATTTCAATTGTGGGGTCTATGGAAGGACACATGATGGTCTACAACTTAAGTTTGGACTGTATGATGATGTACATACTAGATTACGACAAAAAAGTAAAGTTCCGAAAATTGTAGCTTTATAATTGATTGTAGAACTTGTCTGTATATTGAAATTACTGCAATGAGAGTATAAGATTTATAGAAAAATAATTCTGCTAGATTGAATATATATACATCCTAGATTTGTCCTTTTTTCTGATTTAATTTCTTTCAAATTTTGTTGTTTGAAATGCATTTTTCCAAATACACTGCAGATTTTATTTGATATTTGATGGATTGATGTAACAATTTTGTATTTTTTTTCAGTTAAATTAAATATGCAAAACTTTATCTCAACAAATGTGATTTATGAATAAATAGATTTTTTTCCGAATACTAATACTGTTTTCTGCAAAAACTGAAGTTAACTGCTTAGGTAAAAGAATATGACATATTGTCATGGTGTCTTCATTTTGTCTTACTTTGTTGTCTTTAATAGCTACAAGTTACCAATGTGCTTTCCTAAAACTGTCCTGTTTGGTGTAGTCATATATTATTATACTGTTTGCCATGTTTGTGTTCTGTATAATATTATTAGTGTATTATATCTGTATATGTATATTTATGTGCTAGAAAATCTTTGCAGTGGGTGATTTGAAAATAATGTCTGTTAATTGTCAGGGTTTACGAGACTCTGCTAAGAGAAAAGATGTATTTAATATGTTTAAATCAAAAAGTTGTAATATATATTGTCTTCAGGATACACATTTTACCAGTGATATTGAAAATACTGTTAGGTCAATGTGGGGTTATGAATGCTTTTTCTCATCTTTTAATCCAAATTCTAGAGGGTGGCAATATTATTTAATAATAATTTTGAGTTCAAAGTATTGAAGGAAAAAAAAGATTTAAATGGAAACTACCTTATTTTAGATGTTATTGCTGATAAACTTAAGATTACCCTTGTATCCTTATATGGGCCTAATTCTGATGACCCTGTATTTTATGAACACATTATTTCAATTATTGATGATTTTGAAAATGAAAATTACATCCTTTGCGGTGATTTTAATCTTGTTCTTCAACCATATTTAGATTATTATAACTATATAAATATTAATAATCCAAATGCAAGAGATAAGGTTTTAGAAATAATAGAAGAAAGAAGCTTGATCGATCCATTTAGGGAACTTTTCCCAAGTGTACGTAGATACACATGGAGAAAAAGGACCCCTTTTAAACAGGCTCGATTAGACCTCTTTCTTTTTACTGATAATATGTTAAGTAATTTGAAAACATGTTCAATTGAACCCAGTTATAGGTCAGACCACTCAATGATAATATTAGATTTAACATTTAATCCATTTGTTCGAGGGAAAGGTTTATGGAAATTCAACAATTCTTTGCTTTATGATTCTAATTACATAAATGTGGTAAAAGAAAAAATTCTTGAGGTCAAAAAAGAATATGCAGCTCTGGTTTATAATTTTGATAATATCCAAAAGATAAATAATGAAGATATATATTTTAGAATCAACATTCAACTTTTTCTTGAAACACTTTTGATGGAAATCCGTGGAAAAAGTATCTCGTATTCGAGATATAAAAAGAGAGAGAGTGAGAAAAAAGAGAATGAGTTAAAAAAAGAAATTTTATTACTAGAGAAAAAGGTTGATGAACATTCGATTATAGATTTGGAAAATAAAAAACATGAGTTGGAAAATTTACGCAAAAACAAATTAAAAGGTAAGATGGTAAGATCCAGGGCTCAGTGGATAGAGGAAGGTGAAAAACCAACCAATTATTTTTGCGGTCTGGAGTCCAGAAATTTTACCAGTAAACTTATACCAAAAGTAGAAAAAGAAGATGGGAAACTAGTCACAAATCAAGAAGACATTTTGCAAGAGGTTAATTTTTTTTATGAAAATTTATATAAAAATAGAGACTTTGAAAATGGATATAAGGTGAGTGATCTTCAGAAGGATCTGTATAATATAAACTGTAGGAAACTGACCGCAGAGGAGCAAGTAAGTCTTGAAGGTAAAATCACAATTAAAGAAGCAGGTGAGGCACTGAAAAAAATGAAAAACAATAAGACACCTGGATCTGATGGTTTTTCAGCAGAATTTCTTAAGTTTTTCTGGTATTTTGTTGTTGAATCTTTAAATTATGGTTCAGATATAGGTGAGTTATCTTTTACCCAAAAACAGGGTATCATCACATGTTTACCAAAAGGAAATAAGCCTCGTCATTTTTTGAAAAACTGGCGTCCAATATCTTTACTTAATACTATATATAAAATTGGTTCAGCTGCTATAGCAAATAGATTTTAAAAAGTTCTAGATAAACTTACTGACCTTGATCAAACTGGTTTTATTAGTGGGCGGTATATTGGGGAAAATCTTAGACTGATCTATGATATTATGCAATACACAGAGGAACATGAAATTCCAGGACTTTTATTACTAATTGATTTTGAAAAAGCTTTCGATTCCATTTCATGGGAATTTTTGGTCAGTGTACTTAAGTTTTTTAACTTTGGAGAATCTATTTTAAATTGGGTTAAAGTATTTTATAATAATATCAAATCTGCAGTTATTCAGGGTGGAAATCTTTCAGAATTTTTCAGTATAGGGCGCGGCTGCAGGCAAGGCGATCCTTTATCACCTTATCTCTTTATTTTATGTGCAGAGATTCTAGCACTCAAGATTCGGAGTAATGAAAACATCAGTGGGATCAAGGTAACACAGGTTGAACACAAATTGTCACAGTTTGCTGATGATACGTCACTAATTTTGGATGGGAATGAAAAATCTCTACATGAAGCTTTGACTGAATTAGACTGGTTTGCTGAAATATCTTGGTTAAATATTAATTTCTCAAAAACTCAAGTTATTTGGATAGGAAGTAAAAAATATTGTAGTGACACATTATGTCCAAACAGAAATCTTTCTTGGGGGGAAACATCTTTCAGACTTCTGGGGGTAAATTTTGATGTAGATTTAGACAAGATAGTTAAGATAAACTACAGGGACAGAATAGTTCAAATAAAAAATCTGATAAAACAGTGGTCAAACAGAAATCTTACTGTAATTGGTAGAATAACTGTGGTAAAATCTCTAATCTTGCCGGTTCTGAATCATCTTATCATCTCTATACCTGATCCAAGTGACGATATTGTTAAAAAAATTAATGAACTTATTTATACTTTTATTTGGAACTCACCAGTACATAAAGTGAAAAAAGATTTTACAGAAAGGTTATATGAAGGGAGGGTTGAAAATGATTAACTTGAATGCATTTATTTCCGCTTTAAAGTCAACTTGGATTAGACGAGTTTTTCAAAATGACAATAAATGGCAAAATATTGTTATGACTTCTGTAGATAAAGAAAAAAATTTAAGTATGGAATTGGATATATGCAAAAAGTGCAATTTAGAGTGAAAAATAAATTTTGGATGGATGTTTCGAATTCTTGGAAACTGGTCATAGAAAAAGAAAGAAATTTAAAATGGGCAGATTTTCTATCTAATCCAATCTGGCTAAGCAACCTGGTAAAAATTGATAAGGAAACTGTATTATATAAAGATTGGTTCAATAAAGGTATATGCTATATAAATGATGTAGTAAATGATGATGGATCATATCTTACTCTAGAACAATTGGAACAAAAATATGGAATTGAAGTTAATTTCATGAAGTATAATAGTATCATTGCAGCAATAAAACAAGCTGCAAAATCTTTTACTAAAGAAAATTATAAGCTGTTTTGTCCAATTATTCCTTCATTTGTGCAGATTTTTTTGAAAAACAGAAAAGGTTCTAGGGATATGTATAATATACTTGTTAGGAATGACACTGTTCCAAATGGGCAAATTAAATGGTGTCAAATTTTGGATCAACATGATTTAGACTGGGGAAAAAATTTTTAAACTTCCTTTTGTGGTCACTAAGAATACAAAATTACAGTGGTTACAATATAGAATAAACCATTCTATATACTAGCCACAAATCATTTTCGTTCAAAAATTAAAGTTGTGAATGACTCTAGCTGTACTTTTTGTCAGCTGGAAGATGAAACTATAGAACATTTATTATGGAACTGTGAAATTGTTCAATATTTTATAGAAGACATTGAAGGATGGTTTCTTTCCAATGGTTTAAGTCTGTCTTTTTCTAGAATTAACTTCATTTTTGGGAACAGATTAAAGCTTTTCAAAGGTGACCCAGAAAATTTAATTTTTTGCACATTAAACAGTATATTTACAATACATGATGTTTTAATAAAAACTTATCCCTCCAAGCAATAAAAGAAAAATTCAAAGACATGTATAATATTGAGAAATTGTTAGCCATTAAAAACAAATGTACAGCTCAGTTTGATTTTATATGGAACACTTATGTAGCATTATCAAGTTAATTCTATGCTTTCTACTTATAATTTGAATACAGAGATTCTTTGTTTATGTGAATTAAATAATATCAACCATGTTTATTTTGTGTACAACTATTTTCTTCATGTATACTGTATAGGCAGGACAGTTTTGTTTCTTGTTTCTTTTCTGTTTCACTTTTTTGGGGGGCTTGTTTATTTTTCATTTGACTGTTATATCTTTCCTTTTTTTTCTAAAATAATTTTTTTTTCTTTTTATAAAAAAAACTCAAAAACTACTGTTCTATCTTTCCTAAAATTACAAAAAAAGCATTTTCCAATATATTTATGTGTTAGTTTATATTGTAGCATTATGTATTTTATTAGTATAATGTATATTGTTCAATTAAATATGTATGTTATCTATGTACTATTGGAAAATAGAAAATAAAAATTAAAAAAAACTCTGTTTTCCATGTTAACAAAACCAACGCTTGATAGTTCTTGTTGGCCAACACTAGATCTAGGACCCAAGTTTTTGTTTTGTTTTGGGCAATCTGAAGTGTGTTTTTAATTTCAGTGATACACCGGCATACAAAGAGGAACATGAATAGTCAAAATGACATTGAATTAAAGCCGTTAAGAGCATTTTTCGGGTTTCAGTGGACAGGCAATTTGCCTTACGGTACATAATTTACTTTCTTGATGATTGAGTTGACTTTGCTCTCTCCAGATAAATTTTGTTCTATATCTAGGCCTAAATATTTAAGTTTAGGTTGTGACTTGATTAAATGATCATTGCATTTCACCTCAAAATTTGTTCCTTTTTTTAGTTTTCGTTTAAGGTCAAAGATTATTCATTCCGTCTTGCCTAAATGTAAAGAAAGCTTACTGTCAACGAGCCAGTAACTACACGATTCCAATTCCTTTCCTAGCTTGGTTGATACGACATCAGGATCCTTGTGCCAAAAAATGATAGCGCTGTGATCGGCATATAGCAAGAGTTTACAGTCAGAATGTATACTGATGGACATATCGTTCACGTAACAGAAGAAAAGCAAAGGACCTAAAATACTTCCTTGGGGGACTCCACAGGTGATATTAAGGAGTTCAGACTCGGCCCCATTTACGTTTACAAGTTGTTTCCTTTCAGTTAAGTAGGACTCGAACCATTTTACATCTTTAACCCCGATAGCCTTTAATTTTTCACAAAGTATTTGGTTGTCGACAGTGTCGAATGCCTTTTGAAGGTCGATCATGACCATTCCTGTAAATAATCCTTTCGATGTCTGTGATTTTATGTGATCAAACAGAAGGATGAGACAAGTATCAGTAGAGTACGAGCTCCTGAAGCCGGACTGAAATCGATATAGCAAGTTATGGTCGATCAAATGTTTCTCCAGTTGTGTGTATACAGATTTTTCAAGAATTTTAGAGATGATGCAAAGAATACTTACTGGTCGATAGTTTCCTATTTCTTTTCTACTATTCTTTTTATATAAAGGTTTTACTCTGGCTAGCTTTAGTTCGTTTGGCACTATTGCGGTTGTAATTGAAAGATTCACCAAATAGGTTATTGGTTTAGCCAAAGCCTTGCGCCCTCTTTGATGAATCTGGCCGGAATGTCATCTATGCCTGTGCTTTTATATGAGTTTAAATGATTAAATTCTTTATAAACGAAGTCTTGATTTACATGCTTTAATTCTAACTGGAGATTGATATTCGTTACTTTGCTGTAGAATAGCTTTAACAATGTAGAATTTTCGTCAAATATCCTTGACGCTTGGGGTAATTTTTCGACCAGTGTGGAGGCTACGGTCGTAAAAAAAGGAGTTGAAATGATTAGCTATTTCGATTAAATTATTACATGTTTGTCCGGCTACGTTCAAAACTATACCTGACCCATCTCTCTCTTTTTTAACTATATCCTAGGGACTTCAGATGTTGCCAGAGTTTCTTAGGTGATTTCTTATTTTCTTCAATCTTACATTATTCAGGCTTTATTTTAATAATTCAAAAAAAAAAAAAAAAAAAAAATATTTGCTTCGGTGGTCTGTAGCAAGTGCCCACAATTATTGGCTTTTTTTTTCGGTAAAAGAATTTCAATGAAGATGGATTCCATGCCTTCAACCTTAAGATCTTCCAAAATTGAGAGGGCTAGATCATTTCATATGAACTTGCAAACTCCCCCACCATTTCTAGATCTATCAGAACGTACAACATTATAATTATCAATATGTATTTCGTCATATGTTATCGAGTCATCAATCCATGTTTCACTGACAGATATGATTGCCGCTTTTGTCTTTACTCTGATATTTTCCGTAGTAAAGATCTTGCATTTATATGTAAAAAATGAATTCCCTTGTTCTTAAACATTTGAAACAATTTTCTTTTAATTTAGATGGCAATTGGACGAATTCTGATTGAACGTTTTCGTCAGAACATTTGAAAAACTGGTTCAATGTTTTGCACTGATTGAAAGGAAGCGAATACAGAGAACATGTATTGCACGTATGCGTAAAAATCCGGTGTACCAGAAAGCCATTTGTTATATACTTCAACTGGGATCTTAGCGCAGTTTATGTGGAATTTAGATTTACATGTGTAACAGTCAATAAATTTACTGGTTTTAATAATGCCTTTACTACAAATATTACATAGATTTTTCGGTGTGCGCTTTACGTTAGATGGTCATAGATGAGGATGAACATCTCCACACATTAACATAAAAATCAAAAGGGTAGACTTTGTTGCAATTTTGAAATGAGATAACGAGGTACCTTTACTCGTGTAATCACTTGATAAAAATGTTTCTTGAGAATTTATATATGCATTTATAGAAATTAGGTTAATTTCAATTTGTTTGTAAAAAGTTATTCCTGTGAAGTCGAAATAAAACTTGTTTCTTCAAAAGGAACGGACAAATAATAATTACTCTTTATGCAGCCGGCAAAAGAAATGTAAACTGTGAGAGCCAAAAAAAATACCAGCTACCGCCATGTTGCTCTTGAACCTTAATTCATTGGTTTGACCTGATCAAACAATCTGCTCAAACTAGAATATCAAAACTCTAACGTGGAATCATCGCCTTGAAAATGCTTTAATCGCCATCATCAGATGGTTGATCGCACCTGGTCGGAGAAATGTGAAAGACTGGCCACAGGAATATTTAACAATGTCTTTATATGCGAAAACTGCTTCAACTCTTGTTTTTACGAATAATAACCACAGCAAATATTCTGCATACATGTTTGACACGAATATTGCGGAAGAAAGCCCTGTTCAACAAATTGGGATTTGTGTACAGCTTGTGAATTTGCTCTGTTTGTTTTGTGTGAGAGTTAATGTTGTCCAGTGGTTCCTTTGTTTCGTTTCTTTTTTTCTTTTTTTTTTTTTTTTTTTTGTACTCGTGAAGCTTTGTTGTGTTTAAACTGTTATTTAGTTATTTCTGGTGCTGGTCCAAAACCCCGAAAAAATTACAGTAAATACGTCAATCTTTGTTATTTAAATTAGAGATTTAAAATCATTTTGTATAATTAAAATACTTTACGCTATTTCAGAGAAATATTCACACTTAGAGAAAGAACTGAGTGTCGTGAAGGAAAGACTGGAATACGTGACGAAAGATAATTTGCTATTACAAGACAGTGTTAATGTGCTTTCCAAAGAAAATAATGACATAAAAACGTTACTTCAGAACGTTATGAAAGGGAAGTCTGATGCATTGAACGTTAACTCCATCAAATTATATTCAGACGAACATTTTAACTTAAATGCAAGTAATTCTGGTAATCAGTTTCTACTTAAAGATGAAATCGAACTAAAGAGACAAGATGGGGATAATACGAGTAAGGATATGATAAGCGCTGATAATGTTAGAACGTCAAAAAGAAGTTCGGCTCAAGGCAGAATTCCGAAACAAGGCAGTAAAGAATCTATAAACAGACGACTGCTTCTAGAAACAGGTACTCAATTTATTAACTTTAAACCGTAGTAGATATTTATGAAAATAATATAAACCTGAAAAAGGAATCAAGAAGACATAATTAAATTTAAAGAGTCTCTGTATAACAGCTTTTATATGGGAGTTTCTTCTCTGATAAACAAGGTAAATTATATTCACTGCCGGTATTTTAACCATACTGGACTCCCATATTAAGTGAAGACAGTTATTGATCACATCTTCTTTCTAACTTGTCATTTCCATTCTTTACATACGCGTCGTACATTATTTTAATTTCTGATAATGCTACCAGTTCTACATATATATTACCATGGCAAAACTTTCGATGGTAAATATTGGATTGAGTTGTAGGGGGTAATTGTCATTTTCGGTAACTTACAGCTATATCGTGACAACCATACTTGATTGGGGAGGAAACCCCAAAAGTCAAAACAGGTGATCGGTGAAACTGGCAACTTGATTAGTATCTGGCAACCTTAACACATGAAGCGAGTAGAGCGAGGCTCGAGCTCACGACAGCAATGTTACGGTAGTAATCATGAGTAAGCGACCTTAACCATTCGGCCACCAAGGCCTTTACAGTAAATATTAGACTAATGTTTAATAAAAATGCAAAAATGTCATTTTCAGCAAAGCCAATTGATTACTATCAGCGTACCTAAGTTATTATATCACAATGTGTTTCTCACTATTTGTCTTCCTTTATACTGATAACAAGAACAAAATGAAAGACAATGTTCGAAATCAAAACTATTTTTACATTAAGTGGAAGTCTTCTCTTTTTATTGTAGTGACTACACCAACGCCTGAAGTCCACAAAGTCGCATTTACTGCAGTCCTTACAACAACTCTTTCACTGGGCCAGCATCAAATTGTTGAATATGATAAAGTGATTACAAATGTTGGAAATGCTTATGATACGCGCCATGGTCATTTCATAGCACCTGCAAAAGGCGTTTACCTTGTGTCATTTACGGCTATGAACCGAAGTGGTGGAACAGTTGACATTGAAATGGTGAAGAATGGAATTAGGATAGTTCACATGTATGGAGCCAGCGACAATTATAATATGGGAACACAGGTTGCTATTGTCTTGCTTGAAAAGGGGGATATGGTTTGGGTGCGACATGTGTCGTCGACGACAGAGGTGTTAAATGGCTATGGGTACAATTCTTTTTCTGGAACTATACTTTTTGAAATGTAATAAAGAAAGAATTATATTGTGCTATATTGTGCTAAATTGTTGCAGTTTAGTGGTCGAATTTATGTTTCCAAATTTACCTTTTCTGAATTTCTACAGCTCTCACCATTTCGTACATCAAGTGCTCGAAAGACTTATTTTATGCCTATAATGTGTATAAACAGTTAAGATTATTATAAATCAACACTGATAATAGTACGAAAACATGAGTAAAGTATCAACCAGTGTTCTGAAATCAATGATGACAAACCCGAGACAAACAGAGTAGGGATCACGCAAACTCCCTAAATGGAAGTGAGATCAGGTACGTCAACAGGAGAAGCACCTCCTCCTATACTAAAATCACCAAACGTACAATCCCATTAGACATAACCAGCAATAAATCAAATCCGTAGATCTGGGACTCAGGTTAAATCTATGAGTCACAATTTGAAAACACAAACCAAAAAACATACTAGAGCTACACACTGGAAAGAATAATTTTCATTTAAATAGCACGTTATGACTGAAGAGTCAGTGAATAGAAGAATATTAGTAGTTAAATTACGGAAAACTATGTTTCCAAGCTATTTGAGAAAGTCGCTATCAAGAACAAAACGGATTTAGAATGTTGCGTATAGGTTTTGTTGCAAGTATTTCGACATGGGGTTCAGTATTTCCCTATTATCTTGGTACAGAGTCATAAATTCAAGAAAAAGATTTTTCAGTCCTATTACTTGATGGAGTTTGCGATTTGCTTTTTTAAGACAGGACTTTTTTAACTTCATTCTGTACCATTTTGTCATCTCCTAATTTCCTTCTCCCAATATGCTGTGATAGGTAATAATTTCATTCGGACATAGAAAGTTTAAAATTGGAGCTATTTTAGCAGAAAATAACAGGAAGGTCCTACTTTGAAATATCACAACAAGTAAAGTAAAGAAGAAAACGTGGAAGCAGACTTAAAACAGAACGAATTAAAGAGGAAGTCGTAATAGCATTACTTGTTGCAGGCACTAATTTAAACCAGATTTAAACCGGTTTTAAGTGATATACCAGCTAAGGCAGCAACATATGTTGACTAAATAGTATCCCATTCAAAAACCAAATACTTTACCAAAAGTTTGATTATATTTCGACATAGAGTCACGTGCAACCAACGGCATTTGAAGAAAGGCCAATTTACACATTATGTATTTAAACCTGCGAAAGGTGGTAATCATTCTGATTGAATTGATAAGAATAATCGTTCTGTAAACATGCTTAAAGTGACACAATTTTACATTGTCTTCAGAATTTAGGAATCGCCCAAGTATTAACTTCATAGTAGAAAATGCTTATATTATGCTTTATTGTTTCACCTTATTGGAATTGTAGTTTTGTTTTGGATATCGTATTTGCAATTTTTGGTTTATTTTCCATTTAAGATTTCAGTGATGCTGTTCTTTCTCTATTCGTTCGTCTATCATTACATTCATCCACCGGTTTACATATCCGTCCTATGTCCTTCGAATTTTATTTTACTTTAAAATGAGAAT
>JAOXYI010000023.1:2506313-2518020 GCA_028566495.1 Lithophaga antillarum
TAATAAATTTTAGTACTTTTCTTGCTGAACTAATGATCTTATTTCTCGTGCTTCGTGTTTCCAGATTTTTATTTTTCGTGCAACGTTTTTGAGATTTTTATTTCACGTGTTTCCGTGCTCAGACCTCCCCTTTATCACCCCCATATAAATATCAACAGTCTAAATACTAGAAATTCATTAACAGAGACCAAACAAATTATTACTTTCAAGTTGATAGAATTTCATTATGAGTCCAGACCCTAATGCACACAATTTTGAATAAAATTTAGAGTACCATATAAAACCTGAATGGCATACTGATGTTTGTAACCATGTATGATATTAGGATGTACATATAATCATGTTCATCATTTAGGAAATATAAGTAAATCCTGTTTGGCAAACATACATAAATATGTGAATCATGCATACAACACAGAAAATATATGTAAATCTTGTGCACACAACACACATAATATGTGGAAATCATATATAAAAACCATAAATATACACACACACACATATGTGCCACACTTAAAATGATGTAATTCATATGCCACACAGAAAATATATGTTTCTCATATAGGCCACACAATAATCCATGCAAGTTATGTATACCATAAGGAAATATATATAGATTTTCCTATCTGCTTCGGGATAGTTAAATTCTAAATTTTAGCCACGAGCCTTGGTGAACAGAGGGGGAAACTGTAGGGAATTCGCACAATTATAGCCAGTATGGTGCACAGAAAATACATATTTATTCTGCATACCACTCAAAAGTATGCAAATATTGTATGCTGTGCAGAAATGTCATACAGAAAAATTATGTCTTTTGCTAAACTGATTATTTTCTTTGAAATAGCCAAGTATTTCATTTTTATTTAGGTAAATAAATGTCATTCAGTATGAAACTACTGTTTCACTTTAAGTTATCACCGGTTACAAACTGATCCAAGTTCAAGAAAACCAGGTTTAGCTGTATTGTCAAATATATTGAAGAAATTATCTCCCCTTATTTCTGGTTTCCCAGTCAACCCATTAAAAAATATCTTGGATTAAACAGTCTCAGGTGTGAAATCTCAAAGCTTTTACTTTGTAAATATTTTTTTCTTTCTGTAGATTGCTGTGGTTTTGTTTCCATGGTTTTCTGTAACCACTAACCAGTAATGAAAAGTGAAATAGACAGATACAAAATTTTGTTATCTTTCATGATCCGAACATAAAATTTGATGTGGACCAATTTTCCTGCATTTTTTTTTAACAAAGAAGCTGCATTCTTTAAAACTTTTGTTATATACCTGCTATAAAACTAAATTGCAAAGACAAAAATAAATAAATACATAAGCACATACATTTTATGACAAGGTGGATAATTTCTTGATATATATGTAGTTCAAATTTTGATGATTTCAAGATAAATAGTTATATTTAGTACAGAATTTGTGGTTAGTGTATACTGGAGATTTTCCAAGACAGTGGTTAACCACAGTACCCAGACAGTAGTAAATCTGGTACTAGAAAAAATGCTTAGTGAACAAAATATGTTCTGTGGTTCATGGCTTTTATGTTGCTTTGGCCCAAACATTACATTAGTGTTGCTTTTATTGAAGTATCCTACATTTTGATATATTTAATTCCCACTAGATCACAAAACAATCATTTTCTACCTCAAATAATTTTTAAGAAGTATGGTATTTTGACATTTGTAACATTAGTACCATGACTTTCAATTTTTAATCAGGAAAGGCTCAATGTTTTTATTGAAGAATCTTAGTTGTTACAGTTTCCCCTTGGCTTAAAAAATTAGTAAAAAATTTTCATAATGACCCCTAACTCGAATAATTCAGCGCCCTCTGGCGACTACGTCTTTTGAAGCAATCGGAGATCGGCGGAATATAACGACTGGATTATTTGGGTTAAATGACCCCCCTCATATTTATAGAATTTTTGCCATATAAGATATATACCTACCACATTCAAATGATATATTCTAAAATGTCAGCCTTAATTCCTGGGGATCTCTGATAATAGACCTCTACTCAGCCCACCCATACTTTATAAGCAGGGAAGAAAGGTAGAAGGAATTATGATACAACTTGACCACTTAAATGTGTGTAAATAACCGTTTATTTTAAATCCAGTGTGCCGGTATGAATTTAAGTAAAATCTGCAATAAAAACTTAATTATAGGTTACGGTATAAAAGTGTGGAAAAGTGACTGGTTATGTATACAAGTGATGCGGTACTTTTGTAAGGTGAATTAACTAACCACAAGCCAATTTAAGATAATAATATATTTAAAAGTATTTAATAATTGATTGTATTCCTGAAGGAAATTACCGTATATGTCCATACTGAGAAATGTAATTGTATAACTAAAAAATGCAACACTGAATTCATTGAGGAAACAGGTTTGGTTTTTAGCAATTAACAAGTTTAGTGATGGGAATGTTTTTGTTAAATTGAAGACAGGAAAAGGAGAATATGACATTGCTTCTGTTTTATAGTACATGTACAAGTTTAGAAGTAAAAATTTGGCTGATTTTGTCCACTTTTCTCCATTCAGAGAACAAATTTAGAGTAAATATGGTATCTTAAATTTTTCTAATAAAGGCATACTTGTAATATTTGCGGTTTTTAGTGTCAACTTTTGTCCATTATACAACATCTTAAGGCAATACATAATTCTATCTATTTCATTTCAAAATGATTGAATTTATTTTCATAACAATAATCATGGTTATGGTTATTTTTCTGTGATAAATACATGTCATTTCTTTTGTTGTTAATTTTTTTGCTTCAATTTTTTCTTATTCTCTTGTTAAGCATTAATTTGACCGTTAAAGGTTACAATCTGTTACTGTTGAATATGAATGAATATTGAAGTCATAGTGCATAGTTACAATATGGGAATGTTCCTGCTTTTTTTTCTTTTTAATGAACTAATTGTTAGAAGGTATGTGTTAAATTGACCATGCCCATATTAGGTATTTTGTGTATAAAATTTACAATTAATGAAATTTTTTTATCTTCAGTGATATTTACACTGAAACTTGTTTGAAAACACTAAATGATACATAAAAACACAGGTGGTTTGTTAATAAAGGTAATATCTAATGCAGAGGTCACAAGGAAAGAATTTCAAAGTTGTCTCTGAACACCATTAACAGAAGTGATTGCTCATGCATTGACCATTTTAACAATTTTAGCTGAGGTTATATAATTTAAATTTTCAGCTTTTATTAGTGAAAAAGGTGAAATGCACTTTTAATTACAAATTTAAATTAAGTCAAAGAAGATTTAAAAAATGAAGAAGAAATGTATATATCACAGCATTTATGTTAGTAAATAATTTTTGTGACAAATTCTATCGACAAATAAGCAAAGAATTTTTAGATTTCTGAGCAATAAAATTCGAAACCAGGAAATGACTTGTGTTTCTGATCCTTAAGCAAAAAATGACAAAATTATAGGGTTAATGATTTGGGATCATCTCCGTACCAGGTACGAGTAACAAGTCAGTCGGTACATCTACAGGTTTCTTTGACATGTAACTAATTTAACAAGTCTTAAGTGATTATTTAATGTCCTATGGACTATAAATTGTTGACAGTGTCAACTTTGTATAGATAGGTTTACTCAATGATAATATATACTACACAATCAAACTGAATTTTAATGAAATTCTGAAATATTTTAAACATTAGTCATTAGATTAATAGAAAGAATCAAATTTTTCAAATAAATTGATTTCCATTTCATATTTTATCCTAATTTTTGTTGCTTGATATTCAATTTATTTCCTAATATATCAAAGAGTTGAATTTTTAATCCTTCAATATAATTTCTGACAAAATAATATTTTGAAACTTTCTGAAGTTACTGTAGTATACATTGAGTCTATTGCTTTACAAATTTGGATGAAATAGAAAATTTCATGAAGTTTTTCGCAAATCTTAAATCCTTAATTTGTCATAAAAACAACAAACATTTTTATTCTTCCTATTTATTCTTATTACTGGTTAACATATAATTTGAAAGTCTCAGCTTTATAATGGTAATTAAAAAAAAAATAAGACAAAAAATTTTCATTCATGAATTGTAAATTCCTACCCACTTGTAGACAATAATCATAACTCCCTAATATTTCCCACACATATTGTTAAATAAGTTCCTGTATCACACCTAAAGATCAAGTTTTATTGTTTTGTAAAATCTTCCCAGTTTTAACCATTATGTATCGACATGCATCAAAAATGCTAAAAAGAATGCTTATGAATAGAATTTTAATTTAAATTGCGGGGGTGAGCACCCGATAGCATTTCAGTTACAATTTTGGTCACTGACATTTTAGTTTTATATTCTGACAGGTAATTGGAGTTTCAAGGTTGTCTACTTTTAGAAAAGTCACACCTGTCTAAAATAGATCCCTGTTGTCATTGTTATAGATAAAATTTTTGTTAGACTATTTTCTATTTAAAATTTTCATGCCATTTGTAAAATCATGAAATACAATGGTTTTTAAGTGAATATTAAATCTGTTTCTTTTTCTAACTGAAATATTTAAACTTTACAGTGACTTTTCTAAAGAAATTCCAATGACATTCATGAATGAAGTTATAATGGCATGTTACTATAGCTTATGAAAGTGCAATTCAAACTACTTTTATATTGTAGAATTTGCTTCACAATTTTCAGGCAGTGTTACATAATTACAATTTATCTCCAATAAAAAATTAAACAATTTTTTTATATTTCATTTTATGCAAAAATTCTCACAAAGTTTTGAGAATTAAACATTAGGTATATAGTAATCTGACTAAGTGATAACGATTACATAATTTTAGTACTAAGTTACAGTCATTTCAGTATCAGCACTCATTTGAAGTTGCTATCTCAAAGCAATTTTCTCATTTTTGCAAAAATATTAATATTTTGGTTAATAGTAATGTCTCATATTTTTTCAAATATATAAAATTATTATGAAGTGGCATTAAGTGTTTTTGGATATTAATTATAGTTATCATGGTAATTTAAGTACATATCTCCTTTGATAGATATTTTTATTCTCATCCAAGAATCCCATAACCTAATATTACAAAGCACAGAGAAAAATACATACAAACGGTAGACTCTAAATTGTAAATACTGCTAAAGTACAAGGGCAAAAATAAAATACAGGGAAAAGAATATAGATGAGCTATATACAGAACTTTGCTGATTTTTTATTTCCTGAGTACTTGTTTCTACAGATTCTGTGCTGTCTAATAGTTTTGCTTCTGCCTATTCAACTGTTTTCATAGTGATGTTTATTTATTTATTTCGATAAAGTTTAATACCACCTTCAGAAATTTGTCTGCTGCTGTTATGGCAACCATTTTGATAGAAGGCAAAATACTCAGAGACCCACAGAACTATGGATGGTATAGCTGGTAAACTTCATTATATAAGGTACAAATTTTTATAGTAGTAGTTTTATATTTCCTTGAAAGATGGGATGGTTGGAGGGGATGGAAGTTCCCAAAATTTGTCCACCCTGAAACAAAGAAAAAATGGTTTATCAAGAGGGAAGCTGGGCTGCTACCTTTGATCTTATTTAGGAGCTATACAGATTATATTTCATTTCCTACAGGGTAATATATGTTTCACTCTATATAGCAGCATATATTGTCCATTTTAACTTTCCTCTGGATTTATTTTGCAGTGAATTTGTCGAAAAATAGAACAAAAATTTTTTTAAATAATTCAAACTTACAGAATAAATGGTTTTTCTAAAGATGTCAATTTATTTAAGTAAATGACGAGAAATGGGAATTAGTAGAATAAATGACACCTCCTGAACAATAATGAATACCAATTTAACAAAACACGCAAAATATTTAACAAATAAGGAGGAATGCATATTGTAATATCTTTTAGTATGGAGTATGCGAACATTCTCTTCACGTGTGTCTATTTCAATAGGTTTGCTAATCACCCCAAAAGCCTTCAACAGCTATTCACTCCCTACTTTTCAAAACTGGACAAAGCAACCCTGAACAGACGTTGACAATTTTCAAAAATAATGATACAAAGTTACAATAGTAATTGACCATTTTCTTTATTTGCTATAGATTTTATAATTTTTTATGGGATGTAACTCCAAGCATGTGTAAAATTGGATTTCCTGACTGTCCTGAAAGATCACGGCAGGGCTAATCCTCAGCTATGGACAAGTCACATGGTCCTTTCTTAAAACAGTAAATCAAGAGTGAAAGAATGAAAAAACCTGAATGATGGACATGATTGGTTTTAATTGTCAATGTATTTCATTTAATATTTTAGCAATAAGATGTTTTCTAAACCAGATGTAATCTTCATTCAAGGGTTCCACCCGTTGCCCCATTGTTGTGTCTTAGAAAGCATCTTTTTTTCTTTTTTTGTGGACAATACCAAAGTCATTGCCCAACTGTAAACTGATACATGGAAAAAATATAAATCATTGACCACAAAGAAACAAGAAATACACCAAACAAAAACTTAAAATCATCTGTAAACACTGAAAATTTAAGCCAAATTTTATAGCTTAGTTTTTACCAGTAAGGTTACGAACAGTTTTCTGTAGCAAAGAATTATAGCATTACATGGGTAAACAGCCACTGGTAGGCATGCATATATATACATTCTTGTTATGGTAAACACAAAAAGATAATTTCAGCATGTTTAAGACAAAAAAATTAACTTGTTTACATTTACAACATCAAATTAAATTAAGTTGTTAAAGTCTTTTGAAAAAAGTAACTAAGTAAACACCCTCAGATCATTTGGTACAGTAAAAGCCGATCCTTGATACGCCAGCCAACCTTAGTCTTGCATGAAGAGTGATACTATTTTATACAGACAACAAACAAGACCTGCTTGAATGTTAGTCCTATTTATTGCAAGTTTTTTGCTATTCATTTAGCAAGTTTTGGAAACTAATCATATTAAAAAAAATTTTGTTGTCTTAGAATTAGGTATCAATTAACCCCGATGGCAAATTAGATGGAAAAATGATTCCTTTATCATGATTACCAGACTGAAGGACAAATGGATAATCTTACTTTTCTGTAGTAAGATTTGAAAAACAATATATTTCCTTTGTGTAAATATCCATTTTTTTACACCTTTCATAACATTGATTTCAAGGTGTCAGACACTGGGTATATCAATTCTTATCCAGCTAATCAAGATTTAGGTTTATTTGTTTATTTATTTATTTTTTTTGGAAACATAGTTTTCCACAGCTTTCAAATTGCTACCTATAATTCTGCAGAAAAGGTACAGCACATTACTTTAGATTTAATAAAAGTGTATTTCAGGAATGTATGTTATTTTCTACAAAAAAATACACCAAGGAGAGAACAGAACATGCAAAGAATAACATTTTTGGTCAAAGTGAAATGGACACAAAATTGAATTACTTTCAATGTCCTTGGAAAATACGAGTATAGAAATAAATAATACTGGTCCTGTTCCAAGGATCTTAGTGTACTTTTGAATGTTGTCCCTGTTAAGGGTCGAGGAACAATCTAAATGCTTTTATACCTTTTTTATGAATTGATATCTGCTTTAGAATTTGAAACAAATAAATTTGCTTCAAAAAATTTGGTTGTGTATTAGTGTTTGAATTGTCAACATAGAGCAGTTGTTTTTTTTTTTTTTTAATTTCAGCATGTATTTTCATGATCACAAACATAATTAAAACATACCAAAAATTAAGCATTCAGGAAATTACTTTAAATTAATTCTTAAAATGTGCAAAAATGTCTATAAAATTTTCAAATATAAGCAATTAAAATTATGTGTTAATCTTTTTAATTCATTTTCAGTTAAAAAAAAAAAGCCATGTGTTGCATCTGCAGCCCATTAACGTAAGGTCTTCTTGCCCAAAGGAGCCAATCCTTAAACAATTTACCTGGTGATCACACCTGAGCCTCACCTGACAGTTAATGTCAAGGTAACTATTTCCTTGTACTTTATTCCTACTTGACTGATTTTGTACCTATTTACTGGTGCACTTACAGAAGGTTTTTGTGGTTTTGTTTGTGTAAATGTATAATCTGGTTCTACAAGCAGTAATGTTCATAGTTATCTTGTCATTAAAGGTGTTATTTGTGGTAAATGGTAACAAACTGTCGGTTAATTGTCTACACTGTTTTACATTGCAGTGAAAAAAAAAATGAATTTCTAAAATTGAGGTAAAATATGTGATTGCTCACTTACTGAAAATATATGGCACTGAGTAAAACTAAGTGAAAAAGGAAGACAATTTCAGTTAAAAAGAGGCATTTATGATTAAATCAGTCCATGATCTACTAAAGCAATAAAACAATTTGATTTTATCATTGTGCTTTATTCAACATTCAAAATTAAGCACATATGAAAGCTTGTCCAAAATATTTGTCCTAGCAACAAAGTCCAAGTAGCTGAAAACAACCAAAATTTCAGTTAAACCCCAGATAGCATTATCTGTTACCATGAAAATCAATTAGCAGGAAAAAATGTTAAATTCTAAAATAAAGTAAAAATGTCTTATATATTCTGCATATGAACAAGTGACATGGGGTGCTGGAATGAGACCAAAGCTTGCCTTACTAGGTACAATGACAATATTTAGCACTGACTATACCCAAAATATATGAAAAACTAGGAAATTTCAACTAAAAAATATTTTTTTGTTGAATTAGTATGTTGTCAGTCAGTAACAGCAAAAAAGGGTTTAATTTGGAAATCCTGTTTGATTCAAGAAGCTAAAATAAGCCAGTCTGCAAACTTGTCCAAAAATGGTTGCCAAGTGGGATATCAATAAGAATGCTTATGCTGTGGCAATAATATTACCCTTTTCCAGTCTATAAGTAATTAATCTAAATCAAATTTAAGATAAAGAATTTGGATTCATAATTTCAAGCCAAAAAAACAATGTACTATTTCTGTGAAGTAAAAGAAAATTGCAGTTTTTTAATGTAGACAAGATATTTTTGTTGCAAACCTCTGGAATCATCCATGGTTTCAGTGTAGCAATGGCTTAGATCTAACAAGATGTCTTCTTTACCTGCACTTTACTATATGGACAACTCCGCTACTATGTCACAGTGATTTTTTTATAAAGTTTTCAAAGAAACTTACATATGTATTTTAAATTTCATTATAATTCATTGAAATTTGACTTGTATTAGTAATAACAAAAAAAAAATATTGAATTTATCAGTATTCTAAAGTATACCAGAGAAAAAATGGTTTTCCTTGGTTAAAAAAAAGAAGTCTTTTACCATTCTTTACTTCACTGTAAAATTACAAAAAATATTTTAAAAAATGTTAACTTTGACGTGTTGTTTCTGCATTAGATAACCTATAACTATGATAAGTAGTGCTGATTTTGGTAAAACATTACTCTTTTTCATGTTTTTCAGGATTCTGGAGTTACTGAAAACTCTAAGTGGAGAGTAATTTTGTGTAGACAACAGGAAAGAAAACACTCTTTTTTTTTTTGCAAAAATTAGATTTTGGAAAGAATCAGTTATAAGCAAGTGATGAGAGTTATGATTTATAAAATTTCATTGTGTTCTTTTTTCCAGAAATCTTAAGCATCAGCAAAGACTAACAAATCTCCCAGTCCAGCCAGTTTTGCTGGCTAAAATTTACATACATGTGATACCTATTTAGTAGGGAGGCTCCCTATTTTGTACATAAAATTTTGTCAAATTTTGGTTGTTTTTGCATTAAAAAACAGAATCTCCCTACTAAATTTCCAAAATGTTCTGTATAATCCTATGTAAATATTATAATCTCCCTACTTGGCATTTTCAGATTATCACATGTATGAATCTATGATGTCCAGATAATTCATGTCTTCCAGTACATTGAATATGTTGTGAACTTATAAAATCAACCATTGGAACCCCAAAAAATAAGTTAGTCCAGCTAAAATTTAAACTCCCGTGGACATAATGTCCACCAAAAAATTCAGGGATTTGTTTTTGTCTGCATCAGATGATAAAAATGAACAAAAACATGCCATTTATATGAATGATCTCCCCTTACAAGAGATTTTTCTCCAGTTACCCTGCCTTAAATGAAAAACTGTACTATTTATTTCACATAACAGAAAACAAACTTTTTTGTCATGTGAATAATGTAAATTAATCATTTCCTGATACAAAATGTATGTCAAGCAACACCTCTTTTTTCTGTTTTCAAGCCTGATGATTTGATGATTACTTTTGTGAATAAAAATATTGCTCCCCCTCCTGCCCACAAAAAATTACAGTTTTTCTTTGAGTTATCAAGAATTAAAGTGGTAATTTTGGAAAAGAAATATCCCCGAGAATTTTTGTCATTTTTCAATCATATATTTATGTAATTTGTTGCTTTTCATCCTGCTATTCATATGAACAATTTTACAAGAGAAGAAAATTAACCAAATGAGGCAAGTTCATCTTACTTTTAGTAGGAAATATTTTACATACATTAACTTTTATACAATACAAAAATATCCTGTCTTTGCTTAAAAATACAACCACCAGGCTTCAATTTCTTTCTTTTTTGTCAATATTTCCTCTTTGTATTATGTTTGGAGATTTTTTCAATGAATGACTTGACATGAGTTAGACAAATCTATAATTATAATAACAGATTTTAGCATAAAGTTATTTGTACTGAAAATGGAGAAATCGAAGAAAAAAAATTGTGATTATTTCAAATGATACAATAACTCCCTATTATATTCTTTACAATGGAAAATGGTTATTTTTGATACTTTGAGTATTTTTACATCTGAGATGAAAAGGACACGTGAACGTAATTATATAGAAGAAATATGACCGAATGAGACACCAATACAATCTGTTGTCCTGATACGCCTTAATGTTCTTATACCATACACAAAATAAAAACACCTTTGGCTAAACCATTGGTTAGCTTAATTTCAATGATGATTAGATCAAAATAGTGAAAGGCTAACATCGATCTAATAACATAAAGGTACAATTTTGTCTAGTTTCTTCCATACGTTTGCTGGTAAAATAGCACGAATTACTATAATATATGCTAATACTAACTATGATTCCATATTGCATGTTTAAATATTATACCTGCCTTAGGCTTATTGTAATAATCGTTTAACCTTGCTCACAAAAGCATGAAATGATTTCTTCTGCATCACATACTAAATAACTTTTTTTAAAAAAAAAAATTTAAAGCCCTTAGAGCAATAAATGGCCATAAAGTGCATTGATGTTGGCTAATTAAAGGAAAGCTTGACACCCATTTTAATTCTAAATCTTTCAATCCGTCCATTAAATTAAATGGTATAACAAACTTTAGATATGAAATCATAAAGAGTTTGTCATGACAGGTGACAAAAACATTATCAGTCAAATAAAAAAAGCGATACCGGTATGTTAAATTCTGGTTATATACTTAACGTTTGATTGGAGTGTGGCGAACACACGCTACCATGGAAAAGTTGCTATTACATTTACAACATTAAAATCTATGTTCCGCCCATAGGGAACAGTGCGGGCAATTTTTTGTAATTTTTTGACAATGATTACGGTCTAATTCCATGGGCTAACATCCCCCAGGTGAATGTTAGAAAAGATTTCTCCTGTGACGATAAGATTTTATAGTAATTTTGTGTGCTGAACAGGGGGTAGAACTATTGTGATTTTTTTTATTGAGTCAACAAAGCTATGGTGATGGAAAA
>JAOXYI010000023.1:2648043-2658157 GCA_028566495.1 Lithophaga antillarum
ATGTAATTTATATCTCTGATGACCCTGTAGTAATTGAAAAACTGAAATTTTTTAATCTCAAACACAAAAACACTTAGAAATTGTGGTTGCGTTTTGCCATACATCACCGAATGTATAATTCTGGTACAGAGTAGTACTTAAATGTTGGAAAGAAAGGGACCTGCTAGTGTTTCTTTAGTTTTATCTTCCCTTGAACATATAAGATATTAAATGACACAAAAATGTGGGTTATTGAATGACAAAACATCCTCTACATGAAAATATAATGAAAGGTGAACTTAAATAAACAAAATATTTACTATTTCTGAGCAGCAATTTGTATATAGTCTGCTTCGTAATTGGTGCACGGATAACCCAGTAAGTAGGATTGCACAGCAGAGTCCATTGAAACGACAACTGCATGTTAGCTGGAAAATCTGTGACGTCTACTAAAACATTCAACACAAAGAAATACCGACATCGGAAAAATTCGAGCGAGAGTGTAAACAATGTTAACATCGGTGTTTTTTTTACTAGAATCAGGCTACTTTCACTACAATGGTTTTTGACCATATCAAAGATTAGGCATACGAAGCATGACATCTGCAATCAGTTGAGACGTATACACTCCATAATTCTCAGTTGATGGAAGACAAACAAAAACTGTTTTCCGAATTGACTTTGATGAGGGTTCAAACTTAAAGTAATCGTGTTACAGTAATTCCCGGGGTACAACAACTTACTGAAGTCTGACAATCAGAATATGCTAAAAAAATAATGGATTAACCGATACATAGATCCAAATATGAAAGTTTACCTGGAAAGTTGTTATAAAAAGAAGACGGTTTACTCTGTTCAATCACATATCTTAGACCACAAACGGCCATTTGAATTTCAAGATTTATCATGCTAAAGGTTTGTGTTTGTATTTGTTTTACTTTTGAGATCACTGGGATTATATGCAGGTTTCTGTCATAAAGAACCTTCTGTAGTTTTTGTATCCGGTATAAAGATAAAGATGAAACTTTTCGTAATTTGAGTTTATTCAGGAGGAAGTCAAAAAAGGTTTATGGTTGTCCAAAAATCCCGCTTTGGTCAGTTTAGTCAGCTAAGAAGGTAAAAATGTAAATTTAAAGCAGAACTATTTGTATTGGTCTCCGATAAGCTTTTTTAATAGTTACGTTGTTGTGAACGGTTTTGTTGGCGGAAGAAGCCAACAGTACTGGTAATAAACAACCCAACCTAGCTAAGTAGTTGTAACTGGTAAACTTTCTTCGATACGATTTCGAGTATAAAGTGCACTTTTTGGCAATTGGCTCAAAGTCAGGGGCGAATTTTGCGAATGCAATGTAACAACGAGCACATCTCCGCTGATGAAAATGTGTTTCCAACGTCATAAACTTATGGCTCCTTTTCCTTGACGGTTTTTTCAGGAAATGGTCACTCTGACGCATCATACACTTTTGGGGGAAAGTTTTTAAAATACGCATAAAAACCGTTAAGAAATTTATCTTGGATCCCCTTTTTGGGGTAGGTTTAGGCGGGTTCCCCATCCCTTTCACAATCCTTGATCCGCGGATGTCTGTATTGGTTTCCGTCCCTTTCTGAACCGTTGTGTGACATTTGTTCGTAAAATAAACAAAATTAAGCCTTTGAAATTTTCTGGATTTTTAACTATATTAAGTTCTTTTCAAAAATGAGGTTTAAACTTTCTTTTGTGTATGTATCAATTTGGATTTGATGTGAGGATAATTTAAGCTTATGTATATAACTATTTTGTTTAATATTAAGTTGTCTTATGTCATGGAATAATTAAATGGCTACCTTTTTAGTTTGACTTTTGTATGATCGCCCTTGAGTAAAGAATCTCTACAGATGAATGGACGCCAAATAATTTTCTGTTTTCGCTTTATCAAATGAATACCCAGTTAAACGGCCTTTTCAACAAAGTATTACGACTGTGTTGTATAGCATCCCGATCGTATTTACTTAATTCGTACTTGTTCTGTGTTTGTACACAAATTGGGGATTTTAAACCCCCGTAAAGTACACATCTTAAAACTGTTATCATCGATTTTCAGATACAGTTTTCGCTTCCTTATGCAGAAAATTAGATATTATAGGTACAATTATATACGGTAACGCACACAAAAGTTCCTAATTTCAGAAAACATTACGTGCGGATAATTTTCTTCTTTCATCTTATTAACATTTTTGCAGCGATAATGGATAAAGGTATATAATACTGGTATAATTAGCACTATTGAAATGGTTACAATAATATGGCCAACTCGTCCAAGGATGGAAACTTGAATCACTTCCAAATTTCTCAGGTGATGTCAACGGTTTCTCCAGGTAAAAAATCGAACATACTTATCGAAAGTACTTACAAATTATTGTTTCTAACGGTTCGGCAATACTTATTGATGTCACAAACCAAACACAGGAGGTAAATTAACCTATTGACGAAAACGGTCGTGATAATCAGCAAATCTCCACCGGCATGATGAGACAAGTTTTCTGACAAATATTTTTGATGCTGAAAAGGCATTTGGCAAAGGGGCTTAAGTGAGAATTACTTAATTATTGATTACATCTTGATTGAAATGATAAAAAATACAATAACTGACAGAAAATTACTTTAGTAAGATGAAGAAGTAGAATTAACTATTCCTTTTGATCGATAATAATATATTTATAGTTCTGATGTGTATTGAAAAGGTAGTTGTAACCGTATATATAATTTCGTAATAATTTAAAACATATATTTCATATCAAATGAAGAAATCGGCTCATTTAATAGGAATAGTATTATTAAACCACAAACCAAATAAATTATGAAATTTCATCCTACATTATAAAAATCCCACTTCTTTTACTGAAAAAACTTTACTTGAAACAGTTAACGATGCGAAGTAAAATGATACAGTTGCCGGTTAAAAGTCTGAAATAGTTTAATTCTGCTATACATATTATTATAGTTCATTTTAGATTATCATTTCAAAATGTTCTTTTGTTACCAAAGATATAATATGTCTGTTCTATGTGCAAAACTTAATTATTTACTTGTTTGCCGATTAGGCGTAATAAATTCTTTTATTTACAAAGTTTTCAAACTTTCTTCAGATATTCATTTTTTCAATAAAATATTCACACGATTCATCAAAATGTAAAACCTATTGCCTGGCTTCTGATGTCGAAGGACAAATCTTTATCAGCTTAAACAGAGATAGAGCAATTACATGGCTCAGATATGAAGGTGATAATTTTGAAACCATTGTTATTTATTCAACCAGGTAAAAATTAGTGAGTGTTCAAATTAGTTATGATATCAAATGCAACGTATTTCGTATTATGAAGCCACGATCCTTCACAACAGAACAAAGTGTTCAATAGTCGCTTGATTGATTTTTATTCACAATCCTCATTTACCCGATTGTTTAAACAGCGTCTGAACAGGTACCCTTACCTGTCCCTCGTTTGAGAAGCAGCACGCATGCTCCTTTGAGTCATTTTGGTCACTTTACATCAGTTCGATTACCTGTACCTTAGATATCGCATCATGTCACGTCGGAAGCAGGCGAATCCCCGGCCCCTCAAAGGTAGGTTATTTTATTGTATTATATTTAAAACATAATGTTTTATAAATTAATTATTGATTTGTGTACTTTAATTCAACTTTAAGGAAGTTTAAAAACTTCCAAAACATTTAAAGAGAAAATGACGTCTGCTAATTTTTCGCACCTGGACGACAGGTAAGAAAGGATGCTGATGTATATTTCATGGATTCTGGAGATGGTTTTTACCTTACCGTCACTAAATATGTACAAAAATAACTTTTATTTCATTTATCTGGATCACATAAGTTGTACATCGTGATATTTGCACCTGTATCATATCTCAGGTGAAATGTTCTCATCAACTGATGCAGATAATATACAAAGTATAAAAGATAACATTTATATAGATTTTGAATTTTAAAATCAATTTATGACATATTATATTGAAAGTATTGCGGTATGTCATTTTTCTTTTTTTGACCGCTTTTTTGATCCAGGTGTATAAAAATGCAACCCGCATCTCTTCACCGCCAAATTCTGTCAATGTGTGACACGAGTCAGTGAATAAATTATGCCTGCATCCCATTAAATGCAAAAATGTCCCACATCTAATGACAAAAAGGTGTAGCCATTCAGCAGGTGAAGCTGTAAATAATTGATGCACGACATAGGACAGAATTTCTACAAAGAATACAACCATTGTAATCTGAAATTACTTCTTAACAATTTGTCCCCGACCAAAACCAACACTTAGGAGTGTGCTTTTTCAACAAAACCCTTCAGTTGCAAATAATTTGCAAAACACGGTCTTTTTAGTTGGTGCTGATGACGAACCGATTAGAATTTGATGGTAAGCTGCAAAAAGTCAATAATAAACCGAAATTTGAGAATTTATTCAATATGTTAATTAAATGTTAACAAAACGTGTTTTACCATTGTATCTCCATCTAATTTTTGTTTAATTAAAGTCTTAATTTGCCAAGTTGATGTTTGTATTATTTAATGCAATTAAAGCTAGATGTTAAACGTCAAAATCCGACTTTAAGGTGATTAAATGTCATTGTGTGAAAGAGTAAAACCTTATTGTCCATAATGGCCAAAGGCAAGCATCGCCATAGAAATGCTAAGTCTTTTTTGGTCAAAATTTTAACGCTTATTGTCCACGAACAATAAAGATAAAAATTAACCTTAAGCAATTAAGTATTTAGCATTGTTTCATCAGCATAGTTTCAGAAGTGGAGTAGATTGTGACATTTATATGACATTTTGTTGACAACTTGTCTTGGCGACGTTTTTATTATGTTACAAAATTTTACAAACTGCCAATTTGGTCCGACATCAAGCTATTAATTAAACTAATCAATTAGATAAATGTTGAAATACTGATAACGAAACAGAGTCCGTCCTAAACCAGAGTTGACGTATACACTATTAATTTGATATTGTTTGTTTTTCATACATATACTTAAATAACTGTATACAACATAAATCTTTTACGTGTGGTACATTAAAAAATTATATTGGTGCTCGTTCAAGAATTGAATGATCTGCTGAGTACTTTTTGTTTCAAAATGTGTAAACCTTTAAAACAAGAATAGTTAATTTATTATTTTTTCAATTATCAGAGACATATAAATGTTTCTGCAATTATAGAGGCTGTAGCAAGGTTTTTATTTTATTGAAACGCGAGGATTTCATAAAACTTAAACACAGAATTAGTGCAGTTTCGTATTTTGCTATCTTGTTTCAGTTAGATAATATTTGTGTAATTCTGTATTTGCGGGTGGAAGAGAGATGCAAATAAATCATATCTATTTCCCTGTTTCGTTTTTCACATCATCGGGTACTCTCTGTCGTGGCACGGAAGATGATAAATTGGGTAGATATTTATTGTAACGTTCCCACAATTACCCAGGATAATCTTATGTTACTAAGGCGGTCTATATCTGCATCACTTGTTACTATTTACACAAGATGTTGACCAAGGTTGATGATTTATAATACAGATAGAGTTTTACACGGGTATCAAAGCACTTCAGTTCTCAAGGGTGTTACATATAAAACTTGGGATAACGATTCTGTTGGTTAGACCTTGTGTAATTTTGACAAGGAAGAAACCTAGGCATTATCGATTTATTGAACTCTTCATCTTTGTTTTATGAAAGTTTCTTCCTCTTTAAAATATTTTTGTTTGCTTTGAATGAAATTGTATCCCTGTGGCGCCTCGTTTTATTATTTGTGATTCAGCAATCTTAAAAGATGAGTAGCATCACTTAGGAATACAATGGCGGGTTACCTGAGTATTTTTCTCTCCACCCGACATTTATAAACACTTAGCTATTCATTTCTTGTTCATAATATGTATTTTTTCCGTGATTGTACCCTCAGAAAGTCACGCGCCAATGTCCTAATAGGGAATGTCTAACATTACAATTGTTAAGAACAAACTTTTTTAAAACACGAATTAATATTTACTTTCGAAGTCATCCGATGATTTGCTACTTTGGTCCAGTTATAAAGTGTTTTTCTTCAAATAAATTATACAAAGACTACAAAATCGTACAGTTTTGGGTGAAAACTCTAGTTCCTGCAGATGGAGGTCATTAATGTTTATACCTAAAGACATTTTTGTAGCATTCATGAAGTTGGGAGCCATTAATATTCAAAACCTACAGACATTTGTATCTATTAGAAAGTTTCTCCTGTAAAATTTAATCGCCCTACACGAATGGTCCTACAGCAGGAGCAGAAAATATGAATTTTTATGGGTCTTCTTTCTTGATATCATATTTTCTCATCAATTTGTGTTACAATGATATTCTTTAAGGACGAACTCGTTCAACTGACATCAGAAACATGTATATGTATGTCTCCGCTGACATGTTTTAAACTCCTTTCAGGAAAGGCTTTTTGTTCCTCTGAACATGTTATTGTACAAAAGTTGATATAATTCGCGGAAGTTAGTATCTTTCACAAGAGACATTGTAAGAAAATTAGGTCAAATTCAGTTTTCAGTTTCTTTGTACTCGACAACAAGTGATCAATAGGAAGATGAGAATCTCCGCAGATGACAATTAATACCTTTCCTTCTTTGACCAAAAAGTGCTGCACGACTTCAAGTGCAGACGAGATAAAGACAAGAAGCGCGGAATTTCAGATGTTACGTTCTCAGGACCACTTCTGTTATGTGCCTTATCTTCTACTGATGGTAGAATACAGCATAAAGATCGGCATTATGCAAGACTTTCAGCGGCATTGTTATCAGTTATTAAGATTTAATAAGATGGTGTCCAAATATTGATTATATACTTGGTCTATAAAATTACGTTTTATCTCTTAGTTTTGATTCATAACTTGTATACATTGTAAGCTTCAGATTTCCAACGTTGAGAGATCGAAGTGATGGTTTAGAATGCAGAGGTGGGGAGTTAAACATGAACATGCTTGTTACTTATTATATAAAAGATGCGGGATATGTGTGTAATGATCAAGATAAAGTCCCATGGGACTATCTGGTCAAGGCACACATGTAAAGGAACAGCTCTTTTTTTTTATTGCTGATCTTCCTCTGACAGAATCAACAGCCTTCAGTGATGATCAAAACTAACCTTTTGTCAAAACCTGATTCTCAGTCTCTATAGGAATGGTTCACCAAAGTTTTATTTCAGCATGATAAAGACATGTAAACTCTGACTCAAATAAACATAGTTTTTGATGTCCTGTATGTACTGAAACCGAACTGAAATTCCGCATTCTTTGTATTTACTTACCAATATTAAGATAATTATTTTTAGTGAAACATTCCGCATACGCAGTATTTACCCGTGATACTCATCTTAAGAAGAAAAGAAGAGAAAAGATTTACATTAAAGTGGAATTTCCTTATACTTCCCCTTGTGTTGTTCTCAGTTTCTGCAGTATCTTTACTTTTCTAAAAAGCAATTGAAAAAAAATCTGATAAAATGATAAAATACGCGGCAATTAGTGTCACCTTCAAGGCCTCATCCTGATTGCTGTACCCGCCAACACGCAATATTAATAAGAGACCTTCAGATTCTTGAAACTGATACCGAAATCGCATACAATTTAATTTCACAAAATTTGATTTCTTAAAACCCACGCGGATTGAAATCGATGATGGAGCCTTTTGTTATTATCTCAAGGAAAACTTTTTTGCCTTTTCAAAATTGTCAAAAAGTTGAAAATAAACAGATCCAAGATATATCTTTTTTATATTTTAAAAGAGATACATAGAAGGCTTGTTAAAATTGTCCTTGATAAAAACTGTACGGGTGGCTTTCTTTTTGGAAGAAATCTACAAGTAATCGGCCTGTTACCAAGGAGTAGCGTGTTATAAACACAAATTGATGTTATTGACTTTCCATTTTGATGGAGTAGTAGGTAAAACAAGTTCGGATTTAAGAGTCTTGTTGGTCTCCTCAACAATAGAAAGAAAACATTGCAACCATAATATTTATACATTTACTCATCACGAACCAGTTTAGATATTTTAACCCCCAAGCTATAGATCGATCTCTTTAAATTGCTGTAACAACATGTTGAACACGGTTACAAACAGCAAGGATTCAGAAAATTCATCTGAAAATAAAGGAATAAAAACCCTTTCTGTTGGTTTTTGTTCCTGGAGAAAGTTAAATAAATATTTTTAGTATGGCTGCTTGTACACAGTGTAACTAGCTCCGAAGAGAACTATAATATTGTACATATGACAAAACAAAATGCTATATAGTAGAGTTATATGGCGAAATGTTGAAAATCGGATTATTAGAAACTAACGAGACGATTGAGCCAAAGCTTCACGATAATGGCTTTTGACCAGGAGTTTTTCTTTCAGTCGAAATTAAAGATTGCCACCACCGCTGCTCCTTACTCTTAGCCGTTTATATTAAAAGGATCATTTAGAATCCAGCCATAAACCACCGAAACATACACTTTACGGAACACGTTTTCGGAAAAGCGTTTTTCGCTAACAATCTTAGTCGGTAAATACGGGAGACTGTTTGGTTAAATGTGTTGCGACAATATATACTGATATGTATATTCGACGTTTCAGATTTAGTAGGAAAACATACTCACTCACACACACACACACATACGTGTATAGTTTCTGGTTTTGATACAAAGAATGGCTCATGTTAGTCGACTAAAGAATACATTGCAAAGGAAGTTGTTGTAGTCTATAGATCGATATAACAGACTTTATTTCCGCCCGCATCTTTATTTTGTAAAACTTTCTGGATGAAATACAGGTAAATGTGTATTTAACGTCGCACCTTTGACTGGAATAAAAAGAGCTGTTAAGAAGAAATACCGGATCACAAATATCTTAAATGATGTTGAACAAAGGAAAAGCTCTCCAAGTTGATGATAACGCTTTTAAATTCAAATATTTACTTTATGTACAGACTGAATGATTTATCTGTATTACATATTGAACAGGGAATAACACTGTATGGGTTCAACTCTGTATGCAGAGGCTCACGAAAGTTGGCCTACGCTGTTGGGATCCTTTAATAAAAGCACAAGTAGATTTGCTGTGGAACTTAAATGATCAACATTAGTTGCATCTCTGATATTACATGAACACTGTTAAATAAAAAAACAAAAAGAAAAACTATAATTACGAAATACCCCAGTTTCGGTTCCACTGTACTGTAGACGAGTTGAGGAAATAATTGGTCAATTTTGGATTCTTTATGTTTTTAGTTTTGGTAAATAAAAACGCCATTCAGAGATCATCTTCCCAAGCCAAGGGTTTTTGAGTCCATTTCACTCCCGTGGGGAGCGACGTGGACTCGGAAACCCATATAACTTGGGGAGATGTTCGGAGATATACTTCTGTACTGTACATAAATATGTTTCTGTCCTAAATTTAGGGAATAAATAATATTAATGCTTTGTTTAGTCATAGACATATATTGTCTGGTTTAGTGTACCGAGCTTTAATTACGTTGTTCAGTGCCATCCAAACTAATTAAACAAGAAACTCTTCCTATTGGGAAAATCTTGTCACGTCCCAATCATCTATGCTACAACCGGGATTGTTAGACTTTTTTTGCTCAGCATACAGGGGAAAGAACTCTCAACAATACTAGCGGGAAAGAATGCAGGGGCAAAACGTCACGATTTCATCTCTTAAAATGTATTCTTTCAGTCATTTGTGGAAATCATACCCTTTTAATTTGTTTGAAGTCACTTTCTGTTACAAATACAGCAAGCCATACAGCTTACAATACAAAAACAAAAGTAAAAAGGGATGAAAAGCAAAAAATCCAAATAATAAAAAACATCCCAAGAAGTCATAATTATTTGGACTACTGTATGTGCAACTAAAAAATCGAACATTTTCTGTCCGACATAATGAAATTTTGTCTGACATTTCAGACGGTCACACAGTATTTCGCCATGACTGGGAGATAACAATGGTTATTGGACTCGTCTTTAAGTACATGCTAAAAATACATGTATGGACAAAACAGACCAAATTATTCTGTCGTTAGAAAGCCCCTTTCAAAATTTCACTTTTTTTTCATTTTCTTTTACTTTTTATTTTT
>JAOXYI010000023.1:2671520-2684774 GCA_028566495.1 Lithophaga antillarum
TGTTACCAGAACTGTATTTTAGATCTGCCACTGAAGATTAGGGGTGTATAGGTTAGGACAAGGAGATGCTTTCAAAAGAATAAAAAAATATTGAAAAAATACCAGTGTTTGCTGAACTGGACGGGTGTCAACTTGATGAACAGTTTGAGTTTTATATTAATGTTGAAAAGCAAGATGGAAAAGGCGTTGCTGTATTTGAAAGTTTAGAATTATAAGAATTGATCAGAAGTTAGGTATTGTTATCCAGCTAGATGCTAAGTCGCCATGAAAGTTTATTTAGGCAGTTTCCTCAATAGAAATGTTGATAAAAGAAAATTTGATGTTAATTGCTTTCTTTCTGTCGGATGTTGTTTAGAATCAATTTTCTTTTTCTGCGGTATCACCTTAAAAGAAACAATTGTGTGACAAAGACATAAATAATTTCTTTAAATATTTAACCATATTTGTCAGATACAAAGAAAACATTTTCTTGACTTTGTTTGCTAACATTTTCTCTCGGAAATTGATTTTATTCTCTGAATCCATTGACGTCAACTTGTTAACTTTTATCACTGTGATGTTGGTCTATATTGCCTTTATTATTCTTGATGTTGACCAAGAACTCAACATCAGTTTTTACGACACACCTGTGTCGGCATGAAAATTGAATTTACCTGGCTTCCTTTGTCTCCATATTTACTTAGTTTACATTTGTAATGGCACGACCTTTATCATCCAAGGTCAAGCATCTCGATAGAGCCTGCAGGCTAGAAATTGATTGATCTTACAATTATGGCTGCAGAAATAGCAAATAGATGTTTTTTGGACATCATTGCCATTAATGGATACTTTAATAGTCTCCTGGTACATAAAATCCAGTACTTATACATGTATTGATGATGTGACAAATGTTTTATGGTTATTTTAAGATTTTCCATACCAATATAAAGATTTTATCTAGCTGTTCTCAATAAAGAAAGCGTTTCATCATGTTCATGCATTTTTGTCATTTCTCGTTGCATTAGTTCATCATTTGAGCTTTCAGACTTTACTCGCTAAATTCTGATGCATTTACAGTCTAAATAGTATGGAAATTAGGTCACCATGACCATATCATAAATCAGTGATGAAATATTTGTATTTTTATCATATTCACCCAAAATTTGCAGGGTCCCGAAATGGAGTAGTTTAGTTTGTTAGTCAAATTTACCTTTACAAATCATTAGTCTTTCAGATGTATGTTTAGTAAGTTTGAATATGCATCAAATATATTTCAAAACTCTTGTTGCGTTCACACATGAACAAAGTATCAATGTGTTTTGAAAATGCTTGGGTACGTGCATCATCCTAAATATGTAGCTTTGTGCATATATATTACTGTGTTCAGACGTAGTATGCATCCGAAACATTTTAGCTGATACTCATTAGCTATAACGTTTCAAATCACCTGAATCTTTCTATGTATTATGTCTGACAACAGCGTAAGGCTGTGAGTTTGGTCAAATGCACAAATGAGGTGTTCTCAAAATGAACCATCATGATAATGTTTACCAGTTACTTGCCATTTGTAGGGAGCCTTTTCACTGGTAAAACTGATCACAGTGATAAAGCTGATAAAGTACTGATTGTGGTGTTAAACATCATGTACCCAAAAATATAAACATACTTGGTGAAAAACACTGAGATTATCAAAGATTCTTGATCTATGGAGGCTTTATTTTCATTTTATTTCCTGCAGTAGATACAGCCTTTTGTCATCATCTTGGGATCTCATTGATTTTTTTAATGCATGAGGAACACCTTATACCACCCAGCACCATAAAATTAAATTTTAAATATCTTCATCAAACATTGATTTAAACATTTGGACACAGAACTTTTGTTCTGAAAGAAAATTGAAACACATTAAAGTATTTTTCACATGATAAATGTGTGATGTTGGGAAAACCATTGAAATACATTAAATTTAAACAGATCTGTAAATATTTATACATGTCTTTACAATATCTTTATTCAGCTTTGTGAAGTTTAATACTTCTGAGGATGTTGAGTCTCATAAATTGTAAATGGATGATTTTTTTTTATGAAAATACCTTGGGCTGCAACCTCTTGAATCCTGCTAAGTCTTGTCATGTTTTCTACCCATAAAATTTTTATAAAAGTGTGTAATTGTACCCGTTTTGATATAAGGATGTTTGCATTACTAAGAAATTGCATTAATGCTACTTAGAAATGCTTCAGGAAAGAGAGTTATTGATTTTATTGATATTACGCTCTGTATTTAATAAAATAAAATCGGTTTTAATAATATTTATCTATTTATTGCTATCAGTATTTCATAACTTAGAATGGAATTTCATGTGAAAATTTATCAAAAAGCGGATGTTGAAATAGGTGTTAGTTAACATGAAACTGAGAAACTGAGGCTTTGTTTAGACAAATTGTTATTTTCACATAAAAACATGAACGTCTTAGATGACTGACTCTAGTAACTGAGTTGACTAGGTAGTTGATCTCGCAGACCATGGGTAAATGCAAAAAAAAAAAAGAAAAAAAGAAAAAAAAAACACGAAGCTTTTTAAAGAGAAAGTTTATGGCTAATATCAAGAGTGGGATTTTCACATGACTGGTTGCTGCCATAGAGCTGAAAAATTGCCGAAAGTGGCATTAATCCTG
The DNA here is from genome assembly GCA_028566495.1 of Lithophaga antillarum. Classification (NCBI taxonomy): domain Eukaryota; kingdom Metazoa; phylum Mollusca; class Bivalvia; order Mytilida; family Mytilidae; genus Lithophaga; species Lithophaga antillarum. The sequence continues at coordinate 2,674,176 of JAOXYI010000023.1, forward strand.
AATAAAGGAAATAAACAAACCTATGACTGTTTATGAATAGTGTTTATGAGTATTTGTGTGTCTGTGGATCACATCAAGATGACTATAGGTCTATAAATTTACACATTCACATCAGTTATTCACTACAGTGTTTGAATATGTCTCTCATTTTGAAATATACAGGCACCATCATCCTAAATGAATCATAAAAAATATGTAAAATTATTCTGAATTTAACAGAATAATTAAGGGCAGGAGTGATTGTGAGAAGCATGTTGATCTTTGGTGTACTAATTCAGTATACTAAGCTTTACACTACATTTACCACACAGGAAGGTGAAGTGTGCCCCCATTTCATTGTAATTATGTTAACTTGCTTTTCCTTTTATTTACAGCTCAGGAAGATGAAGTGTGTCCCCTCCCAGTTGCTGACGAACACTTCAGGCCATATACAGAAGAAGACCAGGAAGACAGTGACCAGGTATAAACTCATCAACAGATCAAGATGCTGTTGTTAAGACAGAAATTTAGGAAAAGAGCAGGATAGAAGTCTGATTGAAGTCACAGGGTTTGAAATTAACAGGGGCCTACGGGCCAAATGCCCCTAAAATTGCTGTGGGCTCCTGATTTTTAGACGATAGGAGCCCACATGGCCAGTACATTGTAGCTAAAAAATTATTCTTGCTGTAGAGTGGGCAACTGATTTTGTCTTTTGGATTAACACTGTCAGAATTTAGGGACCCACCTGGCTAGTGTTGGAAAAACTTAAGTTCTATCCCTGAGTTATAATTAAGAAAAAATTTTGTTGTACATGAAGTTTGCAGACATTATTAATGATCTCACTCAGATCGAGTTTTTGTGTCAACTGCAAGTCGAGATGGACACATAGGGAACAACCACTTTGTCCCTTCCTGTCGCTTGCTCCATCATAACCATGGGATTGCACTCCTCCTGCAGTTTAAATTAGGGGTTTTTCAAACTAAATGTACTTGATGGCCAACATCAGGAAATACACTTAACACATTCTTGTAGTGGTCTGAATTTTGTCCCAGTTACGCCCCTTTTTCAACTTCATAATGGTAGGCATCATTGTAGACGGGCAACAATGTTTTCCAAGGAAAACTATTTTGATTTTTCTGACAGAGTGTTAGCAGAATGTATGTTTTACTTCTAAAATCAACTACAGTGTGGTGATTGCTGTTCATATACAAGACTAAAATGTAGTCTTCACTGGATTGAAAAAAAAATTATGATGCAAGTTACTGTAAAAATAGTTATTTTCGCAGATGGTTAATTTTGTGATTTTGAAGTTTGAACTTTTTGCTTTGTAATTTTCGTGCATTTAGGAATAGCAACCATATTATCAATGTAATTAGAAGTATTTTTATGAGGTTAATTCTTTTGTGCATTTCTTGCGAATGTTAAATAAGTGAAAATAATCGCCATGCAACGATTTCCACATGTACAGTATGTATTGTAGGCTTCATTTTTTTTTCTGAAGGTCCAGTTAAGCAATATTACATTTTTTCAGATTTTTATTATCTGGTCGGGTTTAAATCTTAAAATCATCTTATTTAAAACAATTGTAATATACATGACACAATTCAGGTTTTTAAATTATTTTAAGCATATCTAAAAAACCCATCAAACTGATTATCCATATTTCACAAGTAATGTCATTTTTATTTATTTATTTATTTTTTTGGTTAAAAGATGTAAAATATACAAATGTTACACTGTATCCAATTACTGCACCAATAAAATTTTTTGTATTTATTTAATAAAATAAGTTTCCTGGTATGACAAGAAATTTCATCGATGAACGTGACTTTAAGACATAATTATTTCTTTGAATCATAAAAACAACAAAATTTGAGATGTTATAAATTATTTGGGATTACTTTTGACAAACTTTTTAATTTTATAGTTTCAGAAGCAATAATGAAAGTAAATGTTTATATCAGACCTATAATTCTAACAGTAAACATAGAACGGGTCATGGTTCTGATCGCTGTGAAAAATTCCATTAACAAGTAATAGCCGGAATGACATTATTAAAAGTTTGAATCATCTTTAGGAGTCTTATAAGAAATTGTTTGTACAACTTTTTAGCTATTGATTTGTTTTCATCCAAAGTTTGGATGAATGGCTACTTATGAAATGCCCCATTCTCGTCAACTGAGTAAAAATATATATAATAGGTATTGAATTTTAATCCTATCTTATTGACATAATAACTGGACTCCCCTAGTGGACTTAATCACCTCTGTGTTCTTTACTGTATCATTTGGAAATTGAAAGTTACACAATGTAGTCATTTTAAGCATCAGCCCCGGGCTGTCCACTTTGATATGTCTTAGCACGCCTTTAGAATCAAAGCATATTTTGACAGATTGATTGGTTAAAAAGGGTTTACAGTTATCTTTTTGACACTTGAACGATTTTCTATTCATTAAGGTAATTGTTGCAATCTCAATCCCATGGACAAACCACTTACAATTTGTATTTGCTGTGCAAATTGATTTCACGTTAATTTCTGTAGTATTGTACATTTCAAAGATTGTATACAGACAAAGATATAAAAGGAAAACTATGTATAGGTAATTTTCGTCACCAGGTGATGACAAGGGCTTTTACCTGGCTAAAATTAAAAATGATGGAGTGGCCCTCATCATATAAAGTAAATTTGATAACTTGATGGGATTTCTTCCCCCTTTATTGCCAATTAAAAGAAATTTTATATCCTTCATTAAATAGAATAATAATTCAATATGTGAAATTTGAGTTACAGAATTTTTGAAGTTGGCGGTTGATAAATGGTAGGATTGTCAACATCTGATGAAAAGTCGAAAATGATAATGATGCTGTACATAAGCAAAAATTTGATTAAAAATTTTGATGAATGATCATTCATATATATTTTGCTTAATCATATTTATAATGTAGTTTAAATGAAGACGATGCATTGATTTCCGACAAGTATTTATCAGTATTAATTTTAAAAAGTGGAGCAAATATTGTCAATATGCTAAATGTTAAAAGCATTTCTGACATTTCTACCTAGTTAAGAAATGAATGATTATAAAAATAAGTGATATTCAAAAATAGAAATGGTACTAAAAAGAGATAATGTACTTCTTATTTTAAACAAATAAAGTGGTTTGTATGAATTTTCATTAGGAAACTGCTGTTAAGGTGGTTTTTTTTTATAAATATGTTTTGATTTCATATTTTTTAAATTCATTTTAAGAATTCATGCTTAAATTATACCATGTAAAATTCAGACATGACATAATATATAAATAAAGGTACATATTACATAGATCAAATGCCTTAAGCGCTGAAATATAATCTCAGATCGATGCACACAGAATTTGAATCTTTTTATCCAAAGATATGATTGTGTACTATTCTACATGGGTGCCTTTTGTGATCGTCTCATCCCAAGTTCACATTTATTTCAATTTAATTAAATCACCTTGAGTTATCAGTTTACCATCAGTCTTTATTAGGGTTGCAGAAGCTTCGAACACCTTGCCAAAGATATGAACAATACTTTGAGTTTGGATTGTGGTAAATACTTAGAGATAATGTAATGTTTGATTTGACGGGTATTGTCAATAGGATCTGTATATGAGATGTGATTTTGGTGTCTGGGTTGGGTGATTTACATACATAATTGAATATATTCATAAACCTCAGCACTGGATACTGATACGACAACATTTTATTTGTTAATATGTCATTATGATAAGAGACACAAATTATGCAGACATAAAAATGAATCATTGTTTTACGATTTTTTTGTGTATTGTGATCTTCATTCTGATGTTTTTAGGATGTGGGAATAGGTTGATCGATGAGTCATTAATAGTTGAATCTAAAATAGTACCAATAATATGTCCTTTGTTTTTGTGAGATAATTATTTATGTTTATGATTTTGACACAAGTTTTATGATCCAATGGTATATGTTAATTTTTTGTCTCCGGTAATGTAACTTGTTTTGTGTGATAAACTCTTTGTTGACAGCTATAGTATAAGAAAAGGGATGATTTTTTTTTCATATTCTATTCCAAAAACTTTTTTTGAAGGAAGATAATTTGAAATATTAGAAAGATTACTGACTAATGTTTACCCTTGTAGGTGAAAACTCGAAAAAGCATTTGCAGTAATGGGACAGAATAAAAATACTTGTTTAAGAAGAAAAAAATCTTCAAACCTAAATTTTCTTGTTATAGTTGTACTGCTGTTGACCAAGGCCATTAAGTTTCTATTGTAAGATGTTAAACACCTCCCGCAACCACAAGAGTTATATTTAAACAAGTTGGTTTGAATGAAATCAAGATGTGCCCTGTCTTGTGACAGTGACGAAAACTTATCTTTTGCAACCAAAAACCTTGGTTTCCTTTTAAATTCATTCAAGTAAAAGAGTAGAAATTCATAATTTCAAGAGGGAGATATCTGTACCAAGGTTCAAAGAATTTTGAAATGGACACTTTTGGACAAAATTTCACATCATTAATTGCAGTGATATAAAATTGCATTTTTACTTTCAGTTGTTCTATTTTTTGCCTTGAAAAATGAAACCTAACCATCTGTCAGAAAATATTATTTCTTTAGAATACTTCTATAAATGAAAAGGAGGAGACCCCAGAATATATTTTGATATTTTGAATTGATACTATCAGTGTATTATTTAACCTTCAGATCAAGTCTGTAATTATTTAAAAATAAGATAAAAAGTGATGTTTATTAAAAGGATGTTGATCCCCTAATGATCGAAATTCGTACACGTACCATATTGTGAAAGGCTATCGCTCTTGAGATTATATTATATATTTACCCATACACATCAATTAAGTTCTCATTGAAAGGCAATTGAATAGCGATGAAAATGATGTGAACAAATTAAAGAAGGAGCAGGCATGGACTTGAGAGTTATCAAACATATATTGTATCCCCACTTGTCCTTGGTGAGGTTGTTTAAAGTAGCTAGGATACGTTCGTTGAGAACTGATTGGAACTGAATAAATGTTGAGTTTACCCAAGGCATCAATTTCCGTCCTGGGCGAGAATGTCGATAAATTATTTGAGTTTCATTCAGACTTCTGAGATGATAGTGTCAACTTCCTTTATACCTCTACAATAAAATAACATGATGTGAAAACATTTTCATTGCGACCGATAGGATCTTATGATCAATTAAAGTTATTTGGCTCTGTCATGGTTATGTAAGGATAAAAGACGTAGATTTGGTGAAACATTTGTATGGTTGCATGATGCATTCAGAAATCTTTAATTTAAAATATCGGGCAAATTGGGTAATTAGTTAGGGTCAAGGTGCGATGTTTGTATTTGAGTATATTAGACAGACAAATTAAATGTTCACACTTCAATCAGGTCTATTTTTTAAGTGTTGGCATATGAATGCAGAATAATTAGGGGATTATGGGCTGTTTTTCATCTTTATGAATCTGGAATGATAATATCTTTGGATCTTGATGAAACACTGTTATTGCTCATGAAATAAGAATTTGTAATGCTTTCAGTGTTCAAACTTTTACAGTCATGACTATCTACACATCAAAACTTGACTTTTCTTTTCTTGTAATCAGATGTCCCTCTTATAAACCCCGTAAATTGTAATCCTATTCAAGCCCAGACTAAAACTTTTGATGATGAAATATTTTTAGAAAACTTGACTAAAAGCAAATAATGGAAAATATTAGGTCCAAAAAATTAGCTATTACTCTATTGTGTCTCCTTTCTTTCAAAGAAAGGTGGGGACTTTTCATTTACACTTAGAAAGTGGTTGTAAATTTGGGTTGTTCTCATATAAGGTTCTCCCATCAGAGATGAGCCCCTTACCACAGACCAAAATCAAGGATAGGAATTCTTTACTGAATTTTCCCCCTCAAAAAAGGCCACTGTACTGGAAAAGGGATTACCTTATAAGAGTGGAACTACTGTAGTTTTTCATGACTACTTGGTCCTCAACAGAAACTTTTTAAATTCTGCTTGTTGTTCAAAAGAGGTGCAAGACTTTCTTTCAATTTAACATTTGACTGTTGGGATGAGATTCATGCATTTCAATTGTCTGAAAATGTTTTGGACTGGTACCTTATTAGAGTCCTGCTACCTTAGTACATAAATATGTTGCAATAAGTTTTTTATGTGTAAAAGGTTCTTATTCTTGTTGAATTTAGAAAAAGTCTGCATTGATTGTTTTAGACTAAATATACTTCCTGTAATTCAACTCCAGGATGCATAGTTTGCTTTTGATATGTGATGTGGAAAAAAATGGTAATAGCACTCCTAACATCCTTATTGAATTCATTATCACTAGTTTCATGAGAACTGTAGAAGTCAGGTTGTTACATGTACCCGAGAATCTGTTTTATGGAAGAGATCTAATATAATGATGTACATATCAATTTAATTTCTTGTCAATTCTTGCTGATTTTAAAATGATGAGGAATAAGTTTCACTTGACAGATTGTTACTATTTTCAGAAATTCAATGCAAAAAATTGTTAATTTCATCTCTACTTAAACATCTTAAATTCGCTCCTTTGGTCTCGCATTCAATGGATTATGGTTACAAAATATCCTGTTTCTTAACATCATAGTACATCAGTTTATGATTTTTAAGTGGATGTAAAAAAATGGGATAAGTACCGCTAGACGTACTTGTATAAATAATTTACTTGTATTAAAGTTTATCTTTTGCGTATTAAGTACTTATCATGAGTTGTACCTAAATTTAAGCTATCCTATTTATTCATACACCTGTCGTTACTCAGCAGTCAAAGAGACAGGTAAACTGAAAGATGAGGATGTGATTTAATAGAGGGTCAGTGAAGGTTTTCAAACAATGTGTAAAATATTTGATAAAAAAAATCTAACATATCCAAAATTCTCAATTTGCAGATGCATGAACAAACTTTTGTCAGTTTTCAATAAAGCTCTTTTTGTTTTAAAGGTAAGAAATTATAAAGTAGGTAGTTTAGATCATCAGTTGACCATCCAGGTGGTTTGAAAATGAAAGAATAAAGGCCCGCAAAATATAAATCCTTTACTCTTCTGTGCCCTTCAGGTATTTTGAAATTGATTCATTTAATGCGGATGTATTACTTGCAAAATATTTATCAACAAAGTATCTAAGTCAACATTCTAAAGCATCTTCTGAGAAGAACAGCTTTGCATGAGATGTTTTAACGTGGTGTCTTTTGTTACCCAAACTCGGTGAAATGTAACCTACAGTGTTAAAATATGGGTATTCACTAACAGGATAAAAGTACATGATACAGAACTGTTAAAAATATTAAAATATTTTAACAGGTAAATTGATTGATATTTATGTCAAGGAGTAAAATCTTTGAAAATTTTATTATTTTATTTGATGAAGTGATATGGACTTGATTCTTTACTGAGATGCTGTCCCATATTCTAATGTGAAATCAGATGAATTACTGTTTGTTATTTGATGACAATCAAAATTTGATTGAATAAAATATTTTATAGATGCCTTGCATTTCATGGGTAAAAAAATGTATTTTAATATTGGAACCAAAAAATGTAATTTTTGAATTAATGTTTGTTCAGGTCAATTTTGCACAAAAAAGCCAAAATTAAAGCTTATAATTACATAGAAGGGAGGATACTTCCATCATAAGATATTCCAAACAATTTTTTGGCGTGGTTTCAGAATAAAAGCAGATTTATTGTTTATAAAATCACTATTTGAAGTCTACGATATCTCTGAAATTTGTATTTTGCATTTGCATTGTTGTGTAATTCATTTGTGTCATTTTGTGACCTCAAGAGAATGATTTTGCTGAGTATGCAGTGTTGCTGACAAAATATTAATGAATAAGTTATGTAGGAGTTTTAAAGAATCACAAAATCGGTGAGCTTTTAATGTATAATCCTACATTTTGGATTTACCAAGACTACTAAAGAAATAATGGTTAGGTGATGAAATTGGTTGTAAATTTTAGTCAAATCATTCAGACAACATTTCTCACATATCTTTGATGATCAAAAGATAAAGGATGAAGATCAATGAAAAGTTTATTGGTATATGATCCAAGCCTGGGGGAGGGAAGGTACAATTTATTATATGACAGAAATTTATCTTCCTAGTTTTATTATAAATTCTGTGAAACAAGTTATTTGGTAAGTGAAGAACCATCGGTCATTTTTGCTAAAAAAAGCAACACCAGAGTATTCGTGATGACTTATGGTCAGTTTTTTTATTATGCTGTGGTTTGTTGAAACAGCAAATTGTGCTGTCTTATGGACAGACATATTTTGGAAGTTTATCTTCGGAGGTTGTTTGATTTCAGGATTGCTTACAATTTTTCAAAGCTCAAATATTGAAAGTTCAATTGAATCACAAAACTGAAACTTCTAAAACTGCTGATTATTTTTTAAAAAATACTAACTTGTTTAAAACTTAGAAATTAAAGTTCCTATGAAGTTGATCATTATTTTGCTAATAGCTAAAAATGGAGGGAGCAAGGGGGAAAAGAAATATGGATAATGGTAAAATGAATGTTATGTTATTGAGAGTTCTATTGATGAAGTTAAACATGTACATATATTTGTCTCTGACCCAAGGGAAAGTGATTACAGAATGATGTTATTGACAGTCTTAACTGCAGGCAACGTCTTCCTTCCTGTTACTGTATCATCTAATGGTGACCAACCAATTTGTTATCTCTTTCTAGAGGGCTTGATGCATTATGCAATGGTTTCGTGATTCTAGCAGGAACAAAGTCTTGATCTTGGTTAATGAAGTCAAATGTTTACATGAAGAATGTCTTCCCAGATAAGTTTTTCCCCCAAAAAACATTCATGCACAAATTACATATACTGTTCCAAATGAATTGAAAACTTGATGTTTTATTTAAAGGGAAACGGGGGCTGCAATACTAGCAGATAATGTTGCAACATATTAACATTAAAATGGTAGAAGGCATGATTTAATACATCTTAATGGAATTTGAGTTTGTCTGAAAAATTAATTGATTAAAAAACTGCCTTTAAGTTAATGGCACAGTTTCCACCGAAATATAGAATATATATTTGTCATTAGATTCTAATGAAAAATCTTTGAAAGAAGAAAATCATGAAAAGATTCCAGAAAAAATTAACTTACAACAAAAAGACATAAGATACAAGTTTGTAACTGATGTAGTAAAACTGAAATAGATAAAATACAAGTTTGTAAGTTGTCCTAGGGTTAATTTGATAGAAGATGTAACTGATGATTTCCATATCTGCAGGACAAGTTTCTCTTCCTGAATTGTACATCATCTTTTTGGTCAGCAATTTGTTTACTCTGTCAACTGGATAATTATCAGTGATAATGTCTTGTCTTTTGTTGAATGTTACTACCTATGAGCAGTTAATGATAGCAATAATATGTATTTGGCCTAGGGGCCTTGTGTGTCGTTTTCTTGGTCGCCGTCGCTGTATATAGGCAGTGGCTTGCTGAAGATGACATGTAGGAAATGTGTGTTTGCGATCCGCCCTAATCATAAACTAATAATTACACCTACCTGTCATATCTGTTTCAGGACCATGACGACTTTGATGAATATGGTCCTCTTGTTGTCGACACCTCAGGCCAGATAGACGATGTGCCAGTACAGCAGAACAGGGAAACAAATTCTCCTATTCTAACAAGTGAGGAAAAGGATACTGCTACTGCTTGTGCTAAAAATAGTCTCACAGAAATAAATTTAAACACTGCATCGTTTTTAGACGGGAGTGGATCAAACTCATCCTGGACAACACCATTGTCTTCATCAGCTCAACTGAGTCCGAGTTCAATCAGTGCAAGTATTTCTGCAGCAAAAACCCACAGACGAGGGAAAAAGGTAAATATTGTTTTTTGTTTTCCAGAGTAGTAAGTGATGTGGTGGATTAATTCATTATTAGTGTGAAATTTTTCCTTGCCTTTCAATTTCTCATATCTTTCATAGAGGGCCATATGGTTCACACCTTGTGAGTTTTGTGTTTTTGTGTGTTTCTTTGCTTTCAACACTGTTTGGACTTTTCACATCTTTTATTTACATGTTTAACTAAGTAACGATTTATTCTTAATTAACCAATTAAACCAATAGCTACATTCTTTCAATTTCAGTTCTTCTTTAAATACAAATTAAGACTTGAGAAACAAGATGCACACCAAAAACGTTTTTGTCAACAGTTTTTATGTTCAGTAAACTTTACTGTTGAAATTTCAAAACAAAAAATATTCAGGTGGAACTCTAGTTGGAAAAGTATTGACAGCTGTTTTATTGATTGAACAACTGATATTATTCCTTCTGTTGTATTTTTTTAGCCATATCATGGCGAGCAATATTTTTAGATACATTTACAGTACAAATAAAAAATATTTTAGATATATTTTAAATGCAAATGAAAAACTGAAACTATTTTCAGAATCACGTTAAAGATCAGACCAGTAATGATGAAAACCATGACGAGAATGAAAACAAGGTATTGTGAGAAGTCGATAAAGACGAAATGTTTTTGCACGATCAACCTAGAAACATAAATGCATAATCGTCCTCTTATTACCCCCCTTAAGGCTATCACACAAGCAT
>JAOXYI010000023.1:2953340-2964750 GCA_028566495.1 Lithophaga antillarum
GAATAACTGATCAGATTCGATGAATACACGGTCTGGCTATCAAAAAAGGGTATTAAAATATATTAGCCGCTTGGCACACTATCACGATTTATGGTTCCTTCACTTCGCTCATTCGTTCAGAAATGCTTCATACTTAACTCGTGGCTGATATTTGACAACATTCCTATGCAAAAGGTTAGATGATATGTGCATATTGGCTCGAAATACAAGCATTAATCTTGATATGAAAACTACAAGTAATAATACGATTATACATTATTTTTGTTAGTGGGGAAAGGAATTCATTTAATTTAACGTAATAAATTTTTGTATAGTTTTATATCAAGATAATAATGCTTTCGGAAAGTATTTCTCATTATCAGTGTAACTCCTCTTACGATAGCAAATTATTACAAACAGCAAAACTTTTTTGAATCTGTCACTAACAACTAGTATGAATTACTTGATTGGTTGCATTACTCTATTAAATCTTTTCATGAAGAGCTTAATCTGACAGTTGTGCAATACGAATGGATATTTGTTGTTTTATTACCTTGTTTCCAAAAATATTCATGTACACATTAAAAACATAACAGACGTCACATTTCGATTATTTGTTCGCACTCGAGATTTGAATTACAAAATAAAATATTGTATAATTAACATCTTTAAGATCAATAGCTTTAATAAATGTAACGACAACTTATGCAATGGAAATATTTGTTGAACTTTTAAAATAAAGTTGCGTAAATACCAAATTTAAACCTAGGGTGATTATCGCCATAACGTATTTTCTGCATGATGAATGATTTAAAAACATAATAAATCATCAGCTGAGCGCATCGTCAAGGTTTGGTGGTTCAGATAATACTGAATACCGGTACCACTAGAAAATCAGAATTTTAGAGTAATTAAGGTGTGAATACGGTAAGTTCCCTATTTTAATCCCCCGAGTAGGGTAAAGTTTTGAAAATGAAAGTTATTTTGCAATTCATCAGTTAAAACTAAAGTGACGTGCCAATAAATGATAAACAGTAATTGATATACGTCATGATGACATCATAAAAGATCAGAAATAGTTTCTTCAATTTTATAACGTTTACTCGTTCTCCCAAGGGTTTGGTGTATAATATGACTCCGCTGCGCGCTATAATCTCTAGACGGAACCATGTGTGGAAAATTTTGCAATATATTTGTTAGAAAAGCAATAAATTAAAAAAAAGATAGAACTCTAGAATATGATTAATATATCTTACAGGTGTTTCAGGATAGGTTCCCTATGAAATACTGACTTCAAAATATTTCGGATCAGGTCATATGAAAGGAGTTTTTTCGTGGGTACCAATATTCGAGTTTTTCGAGAAATAAATTTGTACTATGGGACCGAAATATGTGGTATCTATGTACCCATGTAATAAGGTAGTATCAGAGTACATTATATGAATTGATTGAATTATGAAAATTGTACTAGACAAATATTAATGATTTCAAAGAAGGCACTTATATTACCTACTTCAGACATAATTATAACGAATGAATATGCAATTTAGTTTTGCTTTGTATTGTTATAGTTATGCGTCACAATATTGTTTTATATAAAACTGAAAAACTGCGCCGCCAAATGTAATTTCAAGTAGGGAATTGCCTTTCGTTTGTCTATCTTCTTAATATTTCAGTGTTAGTTTCTTCAACAGAGGTATTTGTTTAATTTAACTAAATCATCTATAAAACTTTTTAATGAATTGGTCTCTAGATCTCAATTCTCAAAAGGCAGAATTAATAACACATGGACAACTTTTTCAGATTTAATATAAATGCATTATGTAAAATAATTGAATTTTGAAATTTTCTTTGCTTCGTAACAGTAGATTCTGAGCGATAGTTTAGTAGAGGTGACATTTTTCAAAGAATCGGTTTCTCATTTTAATATTATGCTTGAATGTATCTCAGTGCAATGTTCACAAATTGTTAACCATTATCTAATATCATTCAGCAATGTTTACTGTATTATTTACAGTTGGTGTATCGCCAATGAAACACAAATTCTTTAGTTGTTGTAGAAAGCGCAAGCGTAGGATCTTTATGCATCAGCTGGATGTTTTATGCATAAATTATAACAGTAAATTAAAACTTTACTGTTATCAACTTCCCTATGTTATCACCAAAAGTTGATTAGATTCATTTAATAAAGACGGAGAACACCCAATGTTTATCATATTTTCAAACTAATCTATAATTTAACTTATTTTGATGTTCAAGAAATGTACAATCATATCACACAACAAAATGCTGAACTCATACCTTTGTTACATCTAAATATATAGGCTACAATGTTTAATTCAATAATTTGTTTCCTTTCAATTTATCTATATGAATATATATCGATAGCATAATGAAAATTTCCCAAAGGGTAAATCCATGAGTTGCCTTCAGACTACCGAATATGTCAGCAGTGTTATGTTTTAGTTTCATATAACATTCAATGTGTTATCTGATCATATAAATATTTGATACGTTTTAAACATCTATTAAAGTTTTTAAAACATCAGCAGATACGATCGCGATTTTCAATACATTATATCTCATAATGATACGTTAATTGAATCAATTCGAACAATTTAACCTAAACGAAAAATTTTAAGCTTCCTAGAGTAATTAAGATCTATAGATACGGAATCCTATTAAGAGGATCTCAATAGGGTTAAAAGGTGACGCGGGATTGTCTAATATCCATTAAGCGTTACCGATAAAAACGGGAAATTACCCTGGGCGTGATTGAAGAAACTGGACCTGTAAATTCGAGAAAACAGTCTTTCTTGAAGAGTTCAAACAAAACACTTTCACATGAGTGAAATCGGGAAAGTCTGAAATTATGTTCGGGAAAGGGGACCCCTATTGAGACCTCCTATTAAATTGAAAACGAGGTGAAGCACTATTCTGTAATACCTCGTAAGCAATCGTTTATTTGCACCGTTAATAATCAGTTTAAATTCTAAAATAATTAATCCGATCAATTTCCTAATATTTTTGACATGTTTCTTTGATACACTGAACGCCATAAAAACGCACCACCTTGGACACGTAAAGACTTCTTAAGATAGTCACAGTAGATAACAAATACATTTAAAAATAATTTTCATTTTGATATAACATCCCATTATAGTGACGACATAAAGCTGTTGTAATAATTCAACCCCTAGTATCAAAATTTAGTATCTGATGTGTCCACCTTTTGCTTGAATGCAGGCAACGCAACGACGACGCGTTGAATTGAAAAAGTTTTGAATAACTGCCTGTTGCATGTTGTTCCACTCTTCCGTCAGAGTTCGCCTCATCTAAGACATGTTCAGTAGGTGCCCTGTTATGGGAGAGGGATGGCCTCTGCATGCAACGGATGTTTTACGCGTTTATAAAATCAATTGATATCTTTGCTGCATGTGGATGGGCAGTGTACTGTTGAAAAAAACTGTAAATCTGGATGAACACGGAACATTGGCGGGATATGAGGAATCAGGATTTCATCTCTACACCTCTGTTCGTTTAATAACCTCTCACAGAAGTGGATATGTGACTTGTACAGGACGGACAGAGAAGCCCACACAATAATGCTGCCCCCACCCCATCAATCAACCTGCTGGATACAACAACGTGCAAATCGTTCACCTCTACGCCTACCGTGTTTCGACCGTCTGTACGAGAAACGTAGTACTGAGATTCGTAAGAAAAAAGAGATCCTTGCTATCTTTGGAGAGTCCAGGCTAAATGGTCCCTAGCCCACGATAAAACTTGTCGTCGATGACTTGATGTGAGCACTGGACTTTGGAAAGGTGGCTGGCATACAGGCGATTATCGTGGTGTCGGCATTTTACAGTTTGGACACTGATCCTCGGGTTGTGTGTCTAGGTGTTCCGTTGCGGTAGAGCAAGCTGTTTTAAAAAAGATTGCACAAATGTTACAAGCGGAATTGACGATCTTGCTGAAAAGTAGGTGAGAAAATTAAACGCTTAGCGGATTCTCTTCATAAATTTCAGCTCTAAGCATACCCACATCGCGATTAGATTCAGCATTGGCAAGACAGGTTATTTTGTAAGCGCAAGCTTGAATATGAGGTTATTCGCTAAAAAGTCTTATCTCAAAGTTTAATTGTGAAATGTATATTAATACCTTCAAAAAAATGACCAGTAAGAAGTTAAGAACTTTTCAGCATGAGTTACACGTGAAAAAAAAAGTTTCACTGAGTGTGCCCAGGGATGGTTGATTGAACGCATTACAAAATGTTACTGTAGTTTTTACGGTGTACCATTAACGTACATTCTTTATGCATAACATTTGAAATTAACCAGTTAATTAGTTTTAAAATATTAATTTGTGATGTTGCATTTTTTCATAGCATTCAGTATACTGGCCAAACATGTAAAAAAAATTAAGAAATTGATCGTATTAATTAGTTAGAATGTAAACTGATTATTTACAGTGCAACTAAACGATTGATTTTGGGATGTTGCAGAATATAGTTTCACATCGTTTTTAATTTTAGTATGATTCCATATCTATTGATGTTTATTACCCCAAGAAGCTTTAAATTATTCGTTGTTTGAATTCGTACAATTTATGTATCACTATGAGATACGATTTATTTTAAAATTATGATTCTATGGATGTTTTGCAAACCTTAATAGATGTTTTAAAGGTATCAAATATTTATGTGATCAGACATTACATTTAAATATTTTCCTGAAACTAAAACATAACTTATGTAATAGTTATGGTTTAATATATCAGAATCATGATCCGTTATTGATATTTTAAAGTCGCCCATGCAATTGCATAAGCGCTGAAACATGCAATTGACTCAAACATATCTGTATGGATAAATATATATATATCTAAAAGAACTCATTGCGTTTAATTTGTACAATGTAAACGGTCGCATTTGTTTGGGTTAAAATAAACTATAAAAAAATAATATCTATCTCACATACAAGGTATTAAAATTAAAATTAATTATTTATTATTAATGTTTTAGGACAAACGATACATGAATATGCAGCAGAAAACACAACACAGAAACACTAACAGCGGTTCTACATACCAACGCAGTATTAACTTAATCTTGTGTTTATTATCTGTATTCTTATATGTTTATTTACATCCATATTTTGTCTCAACATAGTTATATTTGTTTTAACATTATTATATCTGTTTTATCGAATTGCATATTAAGTGATATGGTTAGTTTTTTTAAGAAAAGCTTTCTATCGTCTTGTCACCTTGTTGTTCTGTCGTTT
This sequence comes from Lithophaga antillarum, assembly GCA_028566495.1. Classification (NCBI taxonomy): domain Eukaryota; kingdom Metazoa; phylum Mollusca; class Bivalvia; order Mytilida; family Mytilidae; genus Lithophaga; species Lithophaga antillarum. Next base: position 2,958,608 of record JAOXYI010000023.1, read on the forward strand.
TGTCCTCATTATCGCGGTTTGACATTATCTTGTTTTGTTGTCATTATCTCGTTCTGTCGTTATCTTGTTTTGTCTTCTTGTCATTTTATTTTGTTCTATCGTCTTATCGTTCTTTCGTTTTGTCGTCTTGTTATTATCTCGTTTTGTCGTCTTGTCATTCTCTATTTTTGTCGTGTGTCATTCTGTTGTTTTGTCGTTTTGTTGAGTTGGTGTAATCTCGTTCTATCGTGCTGTAGCCACCAAATAATGACAGAACAACAAAACGAGATTTAGCTAAAATCTCGTTTAGTCGTTCCGTTGTCTTGGCGTTTGTCGCCACAACTAAATAAGAGGCCGTCAAAACGACAACATGCCATACGAAATAACGAAAGAACGCTATAGAAAAGGACGACAAGACGATATCGTCTTTTTGTCTTGTCGCGATGTATATGTAGTTTTGTCGAGCTTAAATCTTCTTGTTTCGCTTTGTGGTTTGTCTTTAACTCGTTATGTCGCGTTTAAAATTGCGTTTGCTCGTTCCATCTTTTCGTCGTTTTATGTTTGTCTTTTCGCCGGACCAAAACAACAAAACGAGATGGCATGAACAGGCCATCATGCAAAGGTGATAAATATATATTTATCTGGCTAATATATATATATATAGTCACATATGTTTTGGTCATGAGTTTCAGTTGGAAACATTTTAGAGCGAGCGAGCGGAAAGAACGAGTGAAAAGTTTCATATTCTGTCAAGTGGTAGATATCTAATACTGTTTTGCTGATAGCAAAATATATGTTTATCCAATAGATATATTAATAACACATTTTAACCACCACATATCTTAAATCGACTGTGTTAAAATGGGAGATCCGAGTGAGATCCGAGATTCTTAACGGAAGTTTGCATCAACTTTTAATTAATAACGCCAAACATTATGACTTCATGGTTAACCTCTAAATAACTTCGGTTCAACTGGTTTGACATCATAAGTACAATCAACCCTGCTTTATAGATCATCTGCATTAAAACACCAGTTGAATTCTTCCAATCATTTTCACTATATAATTTATCTGTCTAAAGAGATCACCTGTCTCACGTGACCATAGGTCACTTTTTCACTCCTTTCAGTGCATTTTATCTACCTTAAGTGACCACTTTTGTAATACATAATGAATATTTTCTTCTGGTAATTAAGATAAAGTTTGTTGTGACAATTACGTTTATAATGAGTAAGTGTTTTCAAAATAATTTTCATCAACGATAACTTTGTGACATATTAATACAAAAACTTGTTAGTTATGTTGATTCACAGAACAAATGCACATTTCACTATAAATTGAAATATTGAAATGTAAAACTGACGTAAACTACATAAGAGTGTTCAAATAATTGACCCTGTATTAAGAGACCACCTTTATTGTCTCCCTTGAGAGATATGTCTATAAAGCAAGTGTGACTGTAATTTGTTGATCTTAATGTGACAAATCGAAATAGTTTAGCAGGTCGGGATTCAATACAGGTGTTTGGAAATGCAATAATATGAAAAAATGGATACTTCTTTTAATAAATATATATATATGCCAAACAACAAGCATAATTTTGTATCTAAACTTTGTAAGTGTTGAAAACAAGCATCGCACCAAACAACCATATATCCCCAGATTAAAACTATAGGTAATAATTTACAAAGTTACTGATACATAGCGCTATAAGGGCAAAAATAACCGAATATTAATGAAATAGATTAATTAATGCTTAACACATTGAAACGATGTTATATGTATGAATCATTTTTTGCAGCATCGATTGCCATTTATGCTTGTTATGAGCTATCACTTTGTTATTCCATGCAGTGGAACATTTTTTTCTGCGAAAGTACAATGCACTTGTACATAAATAAATTAACTTCTCCACGAAAGCTCTATTTCGGTAAATAAAATCAAAAGAAATACTATTGCAACTGAATTATGGTTAATTAATTTGTGCAAATCAAAACTTGTATAAAAAATGAATTATACACACATAAAAAGGTCAATTAACATAAACAAAGATCTTTTGAAATCAAATTATATAAAGTAAATCGTCGTTTGAATCATCCTAGCTATTTCATTATTGTGGAATTGTAAGGTTATGTGGTCCATGACAAATAAAACTTTAAAACAATTCGTCAAATTATTAAAAAAAACCCAGATAATGAAAGATTGGACGATTGGAATAATCAGAAACAAACATTCTTCAGATGCAATTATTTTTGTTTCAAAAAAGGAATCAGCAAATATTATTATTATTACTAAAAGAAATTTGTTACCATTATTTGTTTGATATGAAAAAGAAAATTTGATGTTAATTTTGGAAAGCATTTCTTGTTGCTTTATTTGAATCTTAAAAAATCTGACATTATAGGAAAGACTTCAAATTACTGATTTTAAATTTCTTTGTTCTACCTATTAGGCTAAAACATGCGATATGAAGACTGCTAGTTTATAGTGTAAAGCAAAGACATTGTCAACCGTTTTAATCGATTACTTTCTTTAATATGTTGTTTATATGTTCCATTCTCTAAATGCAGTATCAAAAATATTTAAGAGGGTAATAGTGAGTTACACCGTATTATATCTCATGGTATGATTTTTGTATTCACGATAGTGATACAAAATATCAATGAAATACTTTCGTGGAATTGAATAAAACAAATATGCCAAAACTGAAGATAACGGTAAATATAATGCATACTTAAGTGCTTGTTCGCCTAAGAATCAGGCAGTCTCTATTATATACCTGATTCATTGATAGAAAATACGCGTGGAAGTAACCATGTATTTTGAATGTTTGATGGGCCAACGATGATTTTTGCAAATCTGCTTGGTTATTCAGGTACAGTAGAACCGGTCTTGAGAGATCACCCCGTCTGCCAGGAAAAACTGGTCCTTTAAGACAGGTGGTCTCTCAAAAGAGGTCAACTTAATATGAATGATACACAGCAATAACATCTTGAAGTGGTCTCCCAAAAGAGGGTGGTGTCTCATAGCAGAGGTCTCTCAAGACAGGTTCCACTGTAATTAACAAAAATTACAATGCAGTGTACAGCAAAGTCATGAATGTCTCCCTTTCTCTGATTTCAGCAGTGCATTCTTTGTATTTATTTTTCTGATAACAAAGTCTTAAATGAAAAATAGTTATGAATTTTGTGTATAACTTTGAGTCCTAAAGACAAAACCATTTAGAAACTGGTATGTGTTTTCTGACCACAATTCTGCATGATTTTTAGAAAAACAAATACTTAATTATTCCCTTCCATTGCCTATTTAAAGAAAAGTTACCATATAGAGCAGTTTTGTTTTTCTATTTAAGTAGAGTATCTTCTAATTTATTGATTGAATTAGTGTACTGACATCTATATACAATGATTTCTTAATTAAATCTAATTTTTCTTTGAAACTGATTCCCATAAGAATGTCTGTTTTTATAGTTGTTTTTGGGGAAACAGAAAACTAGGAATAATTTTAAACTTCAGAGATTCATAGAGTATTCATATGATTTTTAATCTGAGATGAATCTCAGTGTTTTAAAACTAAATCAGATTTGACTATAAGCAGAGATTTAACAGCTTTGATCTAAAAAGCAGTTGTTTTTAACTGAGCAAGATATTTAACTTACTGAAATTATATACTTACTCTGTTGAAAATAAAATATAGCATTCAGACTTTGTTAAAGACATTTACTAACACAATATGCAATTTTGTTTAATCTGTACAATCAGTGCATTCCAGACAAAAGCATTTTTCAGTGTGACTGCCATAATTCCATTATTCATATTTAATCATTATTTTATAGAGAAAGCTTTATTACATGTATAGTAGTAGGTACTTATTTGTTTTGTCATGCTATTTTTTAGTGTTAAAAACATTTTATATGTATATTGGTATAGTTTGTGTCAGTGTTTAGAAGCAAAGCATTATACAAAGGAAATTTGTTATTTCAAGCTATTTTCAGTCTCTTGCTAGCTTTTGTCTTATGCCAAAGATAGTGTAAATCCACATTCAATGTCATGATATTTTAGATGGGAAAGAATATAGTTTTGTCAGAAAAAGCATGAAGTGCCATAAACGGTTTTAGGAAGCAAAGTTAATTTAAAAAAAACAAGTAAATTAGCATTTTATTTTATCTTGCTTGTAAATGGAAATGGTACCATTTCTTTTAGCAAATAATAACTTATATGGGGGACCTTGCTCAGCTTCTTTATTGTATTATGTTGGTGCTTGTTTTACTGTGGGTTATCTCCCATGTAGTACAAACAATTTGCAGGTTGTATTTATTATTATACGGCATTCATAAAATACACATCTATTTTTTGTAATAATGCAATTATCTCTTTTATTTGTAAAAATTGAATTTTTTTATTAAATATGTAATATTAAATATATGTAAATGAATTTTCGAGATGTAAATTCTCATATCATTGTAAAAAGTGAAATTCAGCGCTTACATATTAGGTTAAAATGCTCAACTTACTGTATATAGTTAGTAGATATATTTATGTAAATTATTTTGTCATATTTTATATATAACTGAATAACACATGAAACAAAACATCTTATGATATATTCTGTCTTTATTTTTGTCTTGCTTGTTGGTAGGGAGACACTCAGAGAAACAGGACCATAAACTGTTAAGCTTGCATAGTCAAAAGTAATATTAGCTATGGCCATTACTTACTGTCTGTAAAGGTGACTTCAGAGGATGGCAAGAAATTATAACATTATTATTGCCAAGGTCTTCAATTTTCAGCTCACATTTTCCATCATTTTGCTCTGAAACCACTGAACAGATTGGAAGTTCCTTGGATGGATTTCTACCATATTTATTTGTACCAGTTTGGAATTTAATATGGCCAACAGAACTAGTATGGTGTTCTGGTTGGCTAAAACCTAATGGCTGATGGAACCTTAACTCTGTAGGAATGTGCTTTTGATGATCTGCTACAGAATTTTTTGCTGACTGCAAGTCCAAGATACCCCAAATGGAGGACAAAGTTTATCATGTGACATATGTTTAGAGATCTTAGAAACAATTAAACCAAACCTCTGCATGAATGATCATTGGATTGTCATTCAAAAAAATTATGCTTTTATTGCCAGTCTAAAATCCAAGATGGCCACTACCAAAGGACATTATTGGAAGTATGGAAAATTTAGTAAGGCCACCAGGGCCAATTATGTGTTCTGATTGGCTGAAATTTCAAAGATATTCTCAGAAACCATATGGCCAATAGAACCATAACTGTGTATCTAAAAGTCCAAGGTGGCTGCCAATGTAGGACATGTTAAACATTGGACCCTAAGGGAAATATCTTTGAAGATATTTTTCTTAGAGACCACGTAGTCAATGAAAATGTTCCTTATATTGACCTCTACAAAGTTTGTGGGCTTTTTGTCGATCAAAAATCCAAGGTGGATGCCACCGTAGTAGTTCAACACTGGACACTATAAGAAATACCTTTAAACATCTTCTGACGTCCTTGAGGCAGTGAAACTTTTTTTATGAGAAATGTTCCTTAGATGGACCTCCACAAAATTATGGGTTTTGGTTTGTTTTTTTTTTTGGACCAGTAGGAAATCCAAGATGGCCACCACCGCAGAACAAAGTTTAACATTAGACCTTGTGTACCTTTAAAGATCTTCTCAGAAACCACTGAGTTAGTGAAAATGTTCCTTATATGCACTGCTACAAAGTTCATATTTTCCTGTCGATAAAAAATCCAAGATGGCCACCACCATGAGACGTAGTTTAACAATGGATCATATGGGAAATACCTTTAAAAATCTTGTTCTTGGATACCCTTGAGTCAGTATAACTGTTCCTTTGCAAAAATGTCCCTTGGATGGACCTCAACAAAATGTATGGTTTTTTTTGGTTGTTGATTGAAATCCGAGATGACCCCTCCAACAGAACACACTTTAACATTGGCCCCAATAGGAAATACCTTTAAAGTTCTTCTCAGAAACTACTGAGTCAGTGAAAATGTTCCTTTGTATAAATGTTCATGATATGGACAAAGTTCTAGGGTTTTCTAGACATTGGAAATCCAAGATGACAACCACCATGGAACATAGTTTAACAATGGACCTTGTTGGAAATATGTTAAAGGTCTTCTGGGAAACCT
>JAOXYI010000023.1:3231908-3258828 GCA_028566495.1 Lithophaga antillarum
GTCGTGGGAAAAACCGGATCTAAAAATCTGCTGTGAAGATCCATTTCTACTGTTTCATTCAGCTAAATGAAATTTTAAAAAAATAATCGAACCTGAAACTAAATAGGAGTGATATCCTTCATGAATACAATATTACAATATAGGTCATCGTGTAAATAACTTTTTCTATGATTTACCATGAAGAACTTTGAAACTTTGCATAATATTTGCGGACTTGATGTGTAAAGCATTTAGGAGACTTTAGAACATTTATTTAAATTATGTATTATTATTATTATTAGGATTTTACATTTATTAACGGTAATTAGATAGACCTAATTCTTTAATGATTAGTTAATTCTAATATGGCTGTATTAAATGTAATTGTAAATGCGCTCCATTTCTGTTGATTTTTTTGTCCTTAAACTAACAAGCTGAGTTGAACCCTGTCCTTATTTTATCCAATTCCTGTGAAATTATTTCTGATAACAAAATGACATGCTCCAGGATATTAAAGTGGAAATCTATAAATAAATCCTACAATGATACGTTACATTAAATGTGATATATCAAATAGAATAATGGTGCTTTATAGACAAAGGTGTAATTAATGATAAAAAAGGAAAACATGTAAGTGAAAAGGTTCCATTGAAAAAGAAATCAAACGGTCTCTCTGGAGTATTGATATTTGTTAATAACATCCTTCAATAATTTATCTATTGTTATACTGCTTTGCAGTTGATTTTGATGAATATGTACCGTGTGAATGTAAGAACGAAGCTCAAAAGAGCTGTTTATAGCACCGTTTACCTGATAAATAACAACACGTTAAAGGAATAGTGCAGTATTCTAAAACTCCAGAAAATGGATTTAAAACACTTGCATTGAAAAGGTATGTAAATGTACAACCAAAATTTGTTCAAAAACAAATATTTTAATTTGGATGTCATATTTTGGCAACGTTTACCTGATAAATAACAACACCGGCGTTAAAGGAATAGTGCAGTATTCTAAAATTCCAGAACATGAAAAATATTTTAATTTGGACGTCATATTTTTATCAGCCAGTTTGAAAATTTACATTGCCTATTGATGCGAACTGCAGTTGACTTGTTTGTTAGTTTTCATAAGAGTAAACCTGATCAGTCTATTCGCTATATTTTTTTAAATAAAGATCTCCAGTTATCTTGATCCTTGAGATTTTTTACTTGTATGTGAATATCAAGTGCATTGGTGTAGTAGGCAGACTGACTGCAGTGTAAATCAATGTTGGATCAAATGGACAATTAAAGCTTTGATTTGGACTTGAAGATAAAACACAGACATATACAGTGAAGGCATAAGCATGTAAGAAATAATTTTATTAATTTAAATTCAAACATTTTGAGCTGTTCGTTAATAATTTAAAAAATATGTTGGGGTTTTTTTTTTTTGCGATTAGATACATATAAGTTTCGGATTCAGATTCTTTAATTCTTTCTAAAACCGCATACATCATTGGTACAAAGAAAAAGTATCACAATATTTACATTCATACGAGATGTTACATAATTAATACAAATCAAATAGGTTCTAACAACCAAGTGATTAACCAGGAGGACCAGTTTCAGAATTGATAATTCTAATAAATTTACACAAGTAGTTCAAGGATAATCTATCTCGAATTGTCTTAATATAGCTTGCTAGTAAAGTTCGCCGCCTTAAAAAAAATTAAAATTCAAAAAATGAAATAGTAATTTTATAAAATGGGGCCGGGAAAGACACTTTTATGAAAAGGGATATTTTTTACTTTAAAATCAATAAAGGGTATTGATAAATGCACAATAAGGCAAAGGCTGGGTTTATAACTAAAACGCAGTACTTTGGAATGGAAAACCAAAAGAAGCTGACAACCAAAAAATATTGGACTGTGAAAACATAAACGGGAAGAGATGAAGTTAGGACGTGAGGAAAAAGAATGGTTAGGAAGACGTGAATCCCAAGGAGGGTCAGGTTCTGTACATGAAGAAAATATTGATTTGTAGTAATACTGTGACGAGAAACTATTAAGCAAATATTCAAACTAAATAATATTTGAAGCCCGCCAAGCTGATAGGTTTTAATGGTTATGGAGAGCGAAAATAAAATAAAAAGTGTTTAATTCATCGGTAAACATTATGGAAAAATAAGTCGAAATATTAACAATACAGTTTGTGGTGGTGTTAGACTATGGTTTTCATCGTTTATAATATTCAGCATACAGTAGTTTATATCCAAGTGGATCCAACATTAACGAATCTTCGCGTTGTTACTGTTTTTGTAGTTATATATATATTGGTTAGTACTCCATGTCCTCCACGGAATACACATTCGCTTTTTTATGAATTATTATTATTATTGCCGTTTTATTTTTTGGCTTATATTTAATTCTATTTAAAAAAAAAAAAAACGAGCTAAAAATAGCACAAATTTCGCTTTTTTGACAAAAAATACCAATAATGACACGTTGATGACATCACTGTGATGTCATAAACCAGATATTTGCATAAAAATGGCCCAATTACTTAATAACATATATTTTACACTAACTTGAGCCAGGTTTTGTCATGGTACAGAAATCTTCATTTTAAGGGGCAAAAAAGGGCCCTTATCATACCTCCTCCTTTATAAAGTATTTGTTGTCAGTTTGCTCAGGATTTTTCAGGGGAATCTCCTATTCCCCATCCCCCCCCAAAAAAGAAGTCTGGTTCTTCCAACGTTTGGTTTTGGAAGCTATCACTGTAAGATACAGAGGTTTTATTAGGAATTACTTTGATTCAAATACTAGCTTAACAGATTTTTTAAAAAATTTTGAATATAGTCATGTTTTTGCAAACTTAAAAATAAGGCATCCAAAATATGTGACATGTTAGGTCACTGAGGGCACAGCTAACTACAAAATAGTTAAATATTACATAGATCTTTGACTTTGACTTCTGAGTAAGAATATTACACACGGATGGATCCAGTAAAGGATGCAGGGAGGTTACTGGTCATCTGATAGAATTGTAAATATGAAGCACATCTGAGATGGTCATTAGAAAATCCACACTTTTCACACTATAAAGTTCACACAAAAAAGAACTGCTATATCAGTACAATATCAATAAGAAACCAAACATTCAACTGATCCTAATCCATTATCAGTAATGATTCTGGCTAAGAACAACCAAAATCAAATGTGACATAAATAATTATATGATATACTTGCATACCAAAGGAGTATATCCACAAAGGTCACATTTCGACCCTAAAAATAAAGTATGTAACATCACAATATAGTAAATGTTTTTAACCTCTTAAGACATCCACTTTTAGCGATCAAAACAATTTATGAGCATATTTTTCACCTGTTATAATGAAATGACCTTTAAAAGTTATGTCAAATTTCAATTTAACCCAAAATTGACCATTTTCATGCAATTTTTAACTGTATTTCCTTCTAGCAAATATTGGCTGCAGTCCTCAATCCACAATATTTTTGGATGAAAAAATGTCTTTTGAACCAATAAACATTTTTTAGCAAGAATAGTTTAGATCGGGGGATGCGGCCCACGTTTTCTAGAAGAAAAACTGGGTAAAAATATGCAAAAATTAGACAAAAACATGGATTTCCACTCATGAACGCATAATAGTGACGTCATTTTGACATTAGTAATAAAGTCACATGCTGGACAGAACTAGCTTTGCATTTGGTAATATCCTAAGTTAATATTTTCATTCCTCTATTACAAATTTATACAAATGTAATTTTCGCCCAAATTTAGGGCCATTTAAGACCCTTTCCGAACCTACTCCTTTGGTTTTAATCTGAATAGTCATTAAAAAATATTTCATGGAAACCCAAAATTTCGAAAGAACTTCCATTTGAATCACCCCTCTGTTGACACATACATGTAGAGGGTTCAAAGAGAAAAAGTCTGGCCAAACTTACAAATTCTTAGTCCAGAAAAGGTAATAACTCAAGCAAAACTATCAGAAAACCAACAAAAGAAAACATGCCCCAGATATGTTCATAACTTACACTTGCACATCAAATATGGTACCATCAAAAAGTATATGAAACCAAAGTTTTATCAATTCTTTTTCCATTAGGGCTATAATAATTATGAAAGGATTGATCTAAAAATAACCAAAATAAAACTAGATATTCCAAGATATACTAAAACATCAGATCTGACTTTAATATGAAAATCATTAAAAAGGTCATTTCAGGTAAACACATATATACAAGTGCATTTAGGGTAATACTTCTGGCAAAATCATCAAAACATCCAATCAACCAGACCCAACAATACTATATCTTGATTCGCAAATATTGCCTATGAACTAACTCTTGTCACACAGACAAAACGTGCTCACAAAATTCAACAGGTGTTCCTACAGTTCCTTTTGTCAGCATAAGAAACAACAAACTGTCAAAAAACCCACCTCTACTGGGAACAATTCTTACTGTCTATCGTGTTGGGCCAAGGTTTTAACTGTTGCCTTTATTACACACCTGAAAATAGGATCTTGTGAAATATCCATATTTGTGAGGTTCCAATTCCTTTTAAGATGGTGCTGATAAACAAAATTAAGAACTCCTCAGAGTAGTTCTACAATTGCCTTACTACACAAAATCTTACATCCACAAACTGCACACCTAGAACATAAAAAAATTCCATGAAACCACAGAATTGGTTCCTACTTATTTTCTGACAATTGCTATCAGACCACTTTAAATTGTATTACATGGTCAATACTGTCCAAAAATATACTTGGCAAGACCCTTGCAATTGTCTCGCTGTATTTATTTAATATTTTGTGACGTCTGCGTCATAAAATGACAACTGTATTTGTAAAATTACTTTTCCATCTTTTTATTGTCTCACTGGTTACCCCATATCTAGGAATGGTCAGCCTAGACCAATTATCATCAAAATGAATGAATAGCCTAGAAAAATTACATAACATCAAAATGGAGGAACTTTATCTGATCATATGCAAAATAGGGAGGGAACCATCCTGCATTTACTTCAACAGAAAAAGATTTGCCCAGCATTCAAGATCACATTGCTGTAAGATGGAGAACAGCAATCAAATCATAATTTGTATGATTCAACATGATATTTTCACTTTTTTCCAATGTATTTTAAATACTAGTATCATTTCATATTTTAGGAATGGTGGAAAAAACTAATTTTCTCATGAAATGTACACAAAAATTTAACAAAAGGGGCAGTTACTCCTGTCATGCAGCAAGTTACTGTTTATTCCATTAGAAATGTGATGGTATCTAAAGATTCATACCAAGACTGAAGAAACAAACTGACAATTTTTCTGCATTTTTTATTTATTATTTAAAATGCAGGAATTAAGCCGTGTTGTTTTTTAACCCTATGTTTGTTACTGTTATAGTGAACTGCCTGAATCTACTGTAGTAAAACATGGAAGTGCTACATGGGTTTTCTTCTACTTTTTGTTCCTTCATCAATATTCATGAAATTAAGTACTGTTAGTGTTCATGATGTGCTAACTCATACTTATTAAGAAATCTGAAGTGTACAGAATCAATTACTTCATACTGTCTGAATAAAAAATAAAAAAGATTTAAAAAGTAACAATTAATTTATCCATGAACCAAACGGATCAGACAGTTTCTCGCATCATGTCTTCAACCAGGTGACAGTTCTGATACCAAAGCTGTTTGACAATATATATCAAGCACTCAGCCTGTGTCAGCTTTAGGAGTGAGATCAGACAGTGATTCTGTGTGACAATACACTATACATCAAGTACTCGGCCAATGTCAGCGGTCAATTACACGACTTAATTGACCATTAGTTTCTCAGCATATTATTGCCTATCCACGTCTGTTATAGTCCTATCAGATACGTCTAGACATTTTCAAGTTAATCAGATACCGAAGTTGACTTGTTCCGATGTCCATTAATTGTAGTTTTCTGTCTGATTCTTTAACTATTTGACGTATCAATAATGTTATATCCAACAAATAGCCATGCACTGAATGTTGCGATAGATAGGTGTATATTATCTGTAAGTTCTAAAAGTATTAAAGTCTTTCCACTTTTCGTCAGAGTCAGACTAATTTGTATCAATTCTGCTTATAACCATTATCAGGCTTGCTTTATTTTCGTAGCCTTTTCAGCAAGTAAAAAATCAAAGTGTTATCTGTATTGTAATTATTTCTTAGTATGTTATTTTTCTTTGCCCTAAACAGTAATTGACAACTGTAGTCTAAGGTCCAGCACTGTTAAAAAATAATCGTCAATCCAAATATTTTTATAATTCTTTGTAGATCAAAATGATTTCAACATATTTAGGAGTCCTGTAATTTGCTGCACTTTTTGTTTAGCAGAATAACAACTCACAGGCATCAGACTAGCAGAAATGGCAGTGCCAAGTAACTCTGTGCACTTAGTGTCACTACACTGCTAGTAAAAGAAAAATATACAATGTACAAACATTTTTTTACTGCTCAATAAAAAAAAAAAATCATCATTCAGGGTCCTGGTACATGTGCATGCATGAAGATTTTTAAAAAAAAAAAAAAAAGAAGTTAGAACCTGTAAATAGATCTTTAATTTTTTTCTTCACTGAAGACTGGACTTGTAAGAATGATTACATTATGGACCACAAAAGAAACTAATCCAGTGAGATTTAGTGTCTACTTGCATCTCAAGCCATTCCCGACTCTTTTTTATATCTCCCTTGAGTTAAACCCTCTTGCTATCTACACCTTATCACGTCATCTATACTGTATACAGAATCAGAATTTTATTTTTGCAGACTGGCTAACCAATTTTGGTTTTTATGGGAACATAAAACCAAAATAATTTGGTCTCTCAATTTAAAAAGATATATTTGGCTTTGATCAGTATCAGCCACGTATACTGGTTATATTACAATTATAATTTGATGTCACAATCAACTGGGAAATAGCTTCCTTAATGTGGTCATCGAGTTTAGCCCTATGGACAGTTCCGTCTAGACTTTCATCATCGATTCTCGTAAATGTGATATATTGGGGACGTTATGAAGTATTATATTGGCAGGACATTTCTTCTCAATGATTGACTTTTTTAATTCATTTATTTTTGTCACGTTGACTAGACAAATAAAATAAGTGGCTGAATATGAAGTGAGATAAAAGAACAATTTCAATATCTGGTATCACAGAACACAAACAATTACTGACAATAAATTTGTCATCTAAATAACCAGAATCGTTGCTGGCTTGGGAAAATGACATTAACAACAATCTGAATTGGGAAAGAAGAAAAATGAACAACTTAATTTTGTGTTTCAGATTTCTTTATTGATTATGTGATGATTTATAAATAATGAGTTGATATTCAGTAGAAAATGTTCAGAATTCTGTTATCTCAAATTAAGTTTAAATTGTGGTCAAGTATTCAACACTGTCTTACTCAGACTTTAGTACAATTATTGCCCTATCCCTTTGTTTAATCCCCATCCAACTAGACAGTTTTACCATTCAACAGATGTCTTAAAATGACTAAAATATTTGAGGGCATGGGAAGAAATATAAAAAAAAATGACTAAAAAAGTTTTTTTTTTTTTAAATATTTATTTTTATATTTAGTTAGCTATACTTGATTGACTTTAGCAATTTAAAGATCTCTGTTGACTTGTAAAAACTGGTTGAGGAATAGAAATACATAAAAGGACAAAACCTACTCTAAATGCAGAGTAATTTTGTTTCAACAGTATCCTTTCCACCATATTTTGCAATAGTTTATCCATAAAAATAGGTTGCAACATTTCTTATTTCTGTTTTCTTTGTTAAAAATTTTAATAAATGCCCAAAACTGTGATGACAAAGGGCAGTAACTCCCATCAATGAAACGTAGAAAAATGTACTTTTAAGAACAAAAAACCTGTTACTAGAAACGAGATTAATTTATAATTTATACATATATATTAGAAATCTATTGCACATGTTGCTGATTCTTTGACGTCTGTGACCCAGTTGATCTTTCAAATCCCCCAATTTTTATTCTGCCAAATTACAAGTCTGACAAGCTCATATTAATAAGTCTATATCATACCTCTTGTTATAGATATAATTAAAGTAAAATAAGGTTAGGTAACCTAGCAGGGATAGCCCGCCATTCATAACCAGACGATAAGAGAAATATCAATATTGGCTAATCAGTAACCGCGTCTCCATCAGACTGTAAAATCATTCTTTTCCTTGCTTAGTTAATGTAATGAATATTGTAACATCGAGTCGTCATAAAAACGTCAAGTGTTCAATAAATGTCTGCTGGGACAATGAACACATTTAAATACATCAAATTTAAATGAAACAAAATACCTTTCGTCGAATGTTCCAGTTCAGCGAGTCATGATGTTAAATTTAGATATCATTGTTTGGAGGTGTTGAGACAGAATAATACCAACAAAAAATATTGCTTAACAACTTCCATGGCACAACTTTGGTGGTTGGTGAAAAAACTGTGGTACTATTAACGTCCTGTGTGAAAAATGTTTGAAAATCAATAATATCACTAAATTGGAATCATTTTCCTTTGATGACGGACAACCATGTCTTTTTTTTTTTTTCATTCCTAAAATAAATAATTGCTATAATTGCAGAAAAATATGTCTGTTCTGTAAAAATTGCCCTGGAAAAACTGTGAATATCAATCAATTACATGAGCTCTACTTCATTTGTTGGGTCATCAATACTGAATCAAGCTGTTTTAACTAATTTAGCCTAGAACTTAATTTAATAAGAACATCAACCTCTTTTTTGTACATCAGTTTCATCTACAAAAAAAACTTTTCTAACATGTAGTTTACACAAAAATGTTAAAGAAATTCTGTAGAAAAGATGAACAGCAATCATCTCTTAAAAGATCTAATTCAAAGGATTACTAACAAAGATCCTTTATGCATGCCTTGTTTCTCTCATCCCACTTGCAAGGGTGAAAAACTTTTGAGTTACTTCCCTTTAGTCAAATAACACATACATCTCAAATGAACAAAATATTTACAACCATATGAAATATTAACCTAAGGACAAGTATTTTCACAGAAATATTTATATCACAATCACATCCATGCAAAAACCATCAAATCCAAAATACACATCCAAAGAAAACTTTTTTTACATTTCTTGCTACAAAATAATGTTTAAATCAATTTTTCTGTCTCACCTATAATTATCTCCTTACAAAGCCACATGATTTGCAATTGTGCTGTTGAATAGAATATAAAAAAGATCTTAAAATGATGAGAAAAAAAAACAAACAAATCTGCCTGAATCATATATTGATAAAAATCAAGTATTACAAAATAATTCAAAAAGTTTACATCTCTGGACTAAAGCTGGGGCTACATGGTGAGCTGTTTAACATTCTGTGAATTTCTTTTAATATTTTCACTGCTTCTTTAAATTCAGCAATCCAATCTAAACTTGCCTGGGATGATCATGTTTTATTTTCAGCCAAAAAAAAACCAAAAAACTGGTGACCAAACCTGTCGTTAAATCAAACCACCATAAAAAAAAATATTCCAGCTTCTATGAAAGTGCCAGTTTAATACCAGGTTGCACAAATGTCAATTAAATTTAATTTTAAAGCTGTTAAAAGTTAATGGACAATTATAATGGTTGAAACTGTTAAAGGCTAACAGATTCAACAGTCTTACAAGACTAAACCACATGTTTGCAACCCAGTTCAGTCAGTAATATAAGCTCATGAAGCCCTGGTTTCTGATCAATAATTACTATGATCCTCAGTGATTATTCACTTTCACCTCTGAAAACCAAAACCAGGAAACAACTTGGATTTCAATCTAACTGTGAAAATTGGCACTTTTCAGAAATGTTGGCCAAAACTGTGCAATAAAATTCAGAAATTGGAGAATATAAGCCTGTATCAATGACTCTTACAGCCTTCATTGAACATATCAAAATGATGTTTTAAACACAAATATTATTAAATTTCTATTCCTGTTTAAGATTTTAACCAATAAATTCCATTTATGCCATGCTCAACTGTAAACCCATGAGCCTTTATTACATACATTTCATAAAAATTCTACTGCTAATCCACGAAATAAAATCTTCTACAGTTTTCTGACTAAAAAAAACTAGCTCAAACTAGGACCTTGGCTTGAACATATAATCCCTGGTGCCTTCATTTATATAGATCTGAATCTGGTTATCATGCGGTTACCTTATCCTTGACTGTTTAGGTATACCTACTGTGCTACCAATTTATCAATTTCGCAATCCAAAAGCGATTTTCAAATTGCAAAATTAGTTCTTGCTTAATACAGCACAGGGATTAAGCCAGGATTTTTAAACCATTAGTCACTTTTGTGGACAAAAAAAACATTATCAAATTTTTGTTTAATTAAAGATGAAATGTTTTTATGTCTTTTTCCTAATGAACTACATGCATTAAAGAAAATTCAAAGGACATATCAGCAAAAGAGATGTTGAATCAGCTTAGTTATTTTGGAAGTATAAAACCTTTATATGATATATATGATAAAGTTGAAAGATATTTCTTTCATCATTGTGAGGAGAGATGAAATTGTCAAATGAGCTGGATTGAGATATATTTCAATTTTACATAGACAGTTGAGTGAAATCCCTTTTGTCAGTGCATAAAGCCCTTCAGTAGCTGCATTATTATTTCAGAGGTTCTCCATACTTTGGAGGAAATATCTGATATCTGACTAGCCAGTAACTAGGCACAGCTACTAGTATGTAGTATTGGTTGTTGTTGATTAATGGGAAAAGAGTTTCAGTTTGTTCTTCATCAAAATGGTTAAAAATCTATTCAGTATTTGGTTGTTTCAGCTGTTTTGACATTTGCCAGTCATGTGATGAGCATAAAAATAAAATTTCAAGGATGGCGGCATTCTGACATATCGGCAACAGAATGATGATTTTGCAATGTTGACTGGACATACTGGTGTTTGAATTATTAGATTTTATTATTCTGCCTAAACAAATCATTATTGATGATTACGTTTGCCACTGGGGGGACGTTATCGTTAACCTGTAGACAAGGTAAATCAAGCCAGGTGTGAAAACAATTGCGCAATCAGTATGTTGGCACTGACAAATGTCCAGAGGCGATAATTAACTTCTAATAAAATTGTCTTTGTACTGACTAATCTGAACAAAGATTTTTTAACCAAATTTTTTTGTTACGAATTTTGGAAATGAAATGACGAATTGTTGGACAACGTTGATCGTCACTTCCAAAACGTAATTGCCATTGACAAAAGTGGCGAGCACTAGCTTAATCCCTGCAGCAGAAGTAACAGGTAAGTTCAAGTTGTGGTTAATAGCAATTTCATTATGAGGCTTCCAACTAAATGATGTTGTATTTCTATTGCATGTTTCTCAGAATATTTTCCCCATCAAAGCCTATGTTAAAATTTCAACCTTCAACATTAATACCTTATGGACTCTTTTCTGTATAAAACTGAATCCCCGTGTTATATAATGATGTTTCAAGCCAAGACTATTGCGTTTCTGTTGCTGACACTTCAGATTTTTTAAAACCTTTTCTGGAATGAAGCCTATTTTAACCCTGATTCTAAAGGACTCTTGAACCTCAATTTGATGATGCTTCATGCTAAACATTATTGCATTTCTTTGTTGATTCTTAAAAGAACTTTTAAGGTTTTTGTGAACCTTGTGGGTTCGGCAGGCTTCATTTATATAAATTTGCATCTCTATGTAACAGTTTTCTTTCATGTCAAATATATGTTTACATTTTTATCTCTGGGTGTTAAGAAGGTAGGTACCTGAGAGTTTTTTCACTTTAAAACTCTGAACCCTTTGGAATTGTGCTGATGCTCTAGGACCTTTACTTGTATGAATATAAACCTCAGTACCACAATCACACTTTGTGCTAAATGTCACTACATTTTTAATGCTGGTATATACTCGATGCCTCCTCCCCCTTCTACAAAACATGTTTATGCTGTCAAGTGTTAATGTCTGCATGTGTCTGTAAGATACATAGGATGATGCTGCTATGGCAGAAATATGACTTCAACAGAATTCTAACTCATGCATATCATTATTCATTCTACAAAGCTTAAACGTATCTGACTGAAAAACTGAAGACGATATTGGCTGCACGTAACATACAGCTTTCATACAGTGTTGCTGAGAATGGTCAAGCTCAGCAGTTCGATATAAAATAAAAAATTAATAAAATTTTTGGTTATGAAGATACATTCATCTTCATTATGTATACAAACCCCCAGCAGTTTTACAGATCTAGGGAGAAAACTGTACACCCTTTATCTATATCTCTGGGCTGGTTGGTTTGTTGATGGAGTTTATCATCACTTTCAGTAATTTCTCAGCTATATCAGGACTACCAGACTTACTAGGAGCAAACAAGCCTGGACAGCTATCAGTGCTGAACCTGTGAAGACCCTTAACTTGGGTCGGTGTCTAGAAACCTCAACACATGAAGTGGGGCAATGAGGACTCAAACCAACGACAGCAGTGTTAGGGTAGTCATTATGAGTCAGCAACCTTAACAACACAGGCCCCTGGACCTCTGGACCCTGGTGCTTTGACCTCATAAACTCTGAAACCATCATTTGTAAAACTTTGAATCAATGATATTTCTCTTGTTGGTACTAAAGATTTTTTTAATATTTTTTTTTCTCTACTTAAGTTCATGTCCTGGTCCTGATGGACCTATGGTTTTACTAATACAAATCTGAAAAATCTTCATGTAAAAATAATACTTTATGCTAAATATTAAAATTTAGTGACAGAACTTCAAAAGATTTCAAATAATAAAATAGTGAAATTCTGGCTGATTTACATAAACTCCGATAACAAGATATGATTTTGTAAGAGAACCACTTTTATCGTACTTGGTTTCAGTTTTCATAATGGTTTTTAAAATTTTCAAAGATTGTTCCATTTCAATCAGGGATCTTGATGGCCATCTTGGATGACAGAATGGTGCCAGTTACAGTTCTGAAATGTGAAACAAGCAAAATGTGTTTTGAATTGGCTCAGTGGTTCTGCAGGAGATTAAATGTAAAAGTTTATGGACAATGGAAAATGCAAAGTGACTATAAAAATTCACATGGCCTTTCACCAAATAAGCTTAAAAAAAATTTAAAAAAAAAACCAACAAAAAACAATGAATCCAAACATCTACACACCACCATGTAATGCCATTCCATTATATGACAATGTTTTTAGAGTCATTTACAGAACTACTGTACTGAATAGTTTCTGCATTTTTTGTTTATAGGTAATAACTACAACAAACCAGAGATGAATGATTGATTGACTGGGGTTTAACATCACTTTGAGAAAATTTGGAGCTATATTTTGGTGACAAGCTCACAGGTGGAAGAAGCTACAGTACTTAAAGATAAACTTTAGCACATTTGGTCTGGGTCAAGTACACCTTCACTTCCGAAGTCAGGTAGAGGTGGTATCTATTACTACATTCACTTCCAAAATCAGGTAGAGGTGGTACCTGTTACTACACCTTTGATTTCTCTAAATTAACTGAGTTACTAACAAATTTGTACAGAGTTCATGCAACTGTAATAAAAAATTTTGACAAAAGTTAAGATAGAAAGGGAAACAGATTCTAAGTTATAATCTCTATAAAACTTGAAAATGAGTTATTGTTATTCTACTTAGATCTACACTGATCACGGAAATGTTGAAAGTCATGGTTAACTGGGTTCTTGTTAGACATGTATTCTTGGAACTTTTCAAGTGTGACATCTGTATAGCTGTTTCACGGAATACAAAATGAAATAAATTTCTCTAGTATTATATTTCTTTAGACTTAAAACAAGTTTAAAAGTATGTAACACCCTTAAAAATGCCCAAACTAAAAGTTCTTACCCTAATTCATATCTGACCAATAAAATCATCAAAAACAGAAAGTGGATTGCCTCCCTTTATAACAGCTAGCGACCAGACTTCCGATATTTTCATGTATTAGTTGTCATGTTGCTATTTAAATGAAAAAGGTAGACTTTAAAAAAAAAAATCAATCAGACAGTTCGATCGGTATTGATCACAGAGCAAATAAAGAACTGACTCTTTAAAAAAAACCTTGTCTGGGTCATATTGAGGCACTTACAGGTAAACTCAGGTGTATTAATGAATTAGTTACCTGTATAGGTTAAACTAATGCATGTATTAAGTTGCAGGTCACACCTTCAAGGATCTGCAAAACAAATGGGGGTTTCTGTGGATGAAAAAATGTGTCTACAGTTGAATTAGGTAACTTACTTAAACTATTTCTAGACCACCATGACACAGAGAATGACATACTTGTTAGGAGGTTAGCCAAACATAGATTATAATACAAACATAATCCATAAGAAGGGATTATTATAATCAGCTGTTTATTGTCTGCTTTAGTACCTGTGTTATATACAACAGAACCTTTCTACAATGGGAGAAATAAAGAGCTATGCATATGCGGCATATGGCCATAGAAAGTCAACAAGTGAAAATATCTGAACTCAGCTACATAAAAAAAAATATCTGGACACAGTAATCTGCTCGTTACTGATTTCATGCTGAAACAAAACTTCTATCTCTCTCTCTCAAAACAAAAAAACTAATTCCTACCCTTAAAAAAACTGAAAATTGGCATCCTTTGACCCATTATATCTTGAAAATGGTACAGAGTTTTTCTACAACTGTTAACATTATCTGTTAACAAATTTTTGGAGTCGTATAAAAAGCTGTCAAGACAGCACTTCTGTGCAACAATTACCACAACTCTGTGCTGTTTTGGAAATGCACACAAGACTGTTAGAATTGCAATTAACTCTGAAACTATACTTCTAATATCTGAAATCTTGCAAAATATGAAATCTACATCTCTAAAACTGTGTTTTCTACAGAAGCATCAAAACTTGTTACAAAAAGAAAGTTGCATGTTGAAGAAACCAGCAAAAATTCTTTAAACCAAAACTTATTCATTTTCTGAACTAAGAAAATTGCAGTTTCGTCTTTGTTGCTTATCTGTTTAACCCAGGAAAAGACTGATAGTCCTTGAAGTGATGCTGTTTGCCTACATCTCTCTTTATTACTAACCGCTTGATGAAAATAAATAAAGACAGAAGCCATGTAAATTTTGGATGACCATTTCCTTGTTTACTGCAGTTTCCTGCCATTACTCAATCTATTTTCTTTACTTTTGCCCACTAATCCACCAAATTATACTTGTCAGAAAGCAATATTGAGTGAAAAAAATCCAATAAAAAATACCATTCAATTTAGAAGAGAACCTGATCCAGCGTTTCTTTTTCTCAGCGAGGTTAATGGATGTCTAATTCGACATCATATTTCTGTATGTCTGTTACCAACTGACATATCATTGCCCAGTATCAAAGCGATAGACTTCAATTGTAGAAAGTAGCTTTTAAATACAGATTAGTTTAACCTGCGTCAGACAATTGAATCGTGTTGGAGAACACCAGAAAAGGTCTTCGACATGCTATATGAAAGCCTGTATTAGCTCTATGTATCCTCCTTCACTGAGTGACATATCGACTGGAACAAAGCAAACATTATCATTACATTGCTCTTATTTGATCAGACATGGATTAGATTTTTTTAATGAAATTGAGAGGTTTTTTCACATTGTTTAATTCTTGAACAAATTCACTTAGATCTTTAACAAGCATCAACTTCAATTATTGATCGTTTTCATAGTATTTTTTCAAACAAAATAGTCATCAGGGTAATATTTCGCCATTTTTGGAGAAACTATATCCCATGACTTTTTGTCAAGTTTAATAACATTATCTTCCTTCTAGACTACTTCAAATCACACAGGGATATACCATAAGGTTTCAGACATGCTGTAAAACAGATTACAGGAATCGCAAAAACACAAAAAGACGTTTGTCTATCATAAACATTCATTCTTAAATCTCATTTCAATAAGCCCTGATTAGATTTGTAATCAAATCATGGGCTTTCTCCTTGTTTCCATAAACAAGTGCACCTGTACCAAGGGATGAATAAAGAGCTCTGCCCACACAGCATGATATGGTCGCAGCAAGCTGACAAAAGGCTACTTTTCAATCAACAGATACCCAGTACAAGTGTGGGAACAATAATTTGTTAGTCGTTTGCACAAGGGATTCAATGAAAAAACTGCATCAAAATTGGACCAAAAATGAAAAATCTCTCTACAAAAATATTAAAAACCCCTTTTGGTCTCTTTTTTGGAAGAACAGGAAGGGCCAGAAACCCTACCATCAACCTTCAATTGAACTGCAACATCAAAACAAAACTACATCAAAATCAGTTAAAAAAAGCCAAAATCCCTGTATTTTACTGCATATTTTAAGTCTAAAGCTGTCCCTGTGCACAAATTCAGAAAACTTTTTCATTAAATAATAGTAGTCCTAATCAAAAAAGTTTATAAAAAAGTGAATTACCAATGTAAGGTGTTGGGAAGGGACTATGACCTGATTTCAAGTTACCTATGGTGAAAACTTACCAAGGTGAATGGTATCTTAGTCCTTTAATGATGGAATTGACCCCACTGACATCAAACATAGGTTCCTATTTTGTTGTTCCATACATATGTATTTGTATCAAAAATGCACTTAATCTGTAAACATAACAATAAACGCTACCCCAGTCAGGTATATACTAATTCTGGGACATGTACCTTATACCCCAAATGACAGACATACTCCCATGGCACATACTGTTTTGCACTATGCTTTTAATTTGATTATTGTCTAGTCTGAATACAAATATGGCTGTAACTAAACTATAAGGTCTCTGGTAGGTGTAATCAATAATCCATGCATTTTTTAATGCAATTAGCAACCCAACGTCAAAACACTCATAGAACTGGCAGAATTTATCAGGATATTTTTTTATTAACCCAGACAGCTCCCATAGGATTTTACACTGTAAAAAGTTCATATATCTTCAGTTAGGCATATTACTTACACACATATAAAATATAAATGACATTGTCAAATAGCCACAATTCAGATTTCACACATTCTTTTACTACAACATTTTTCATAGCTGTCAGTTGTAAAATTTCCATTACTTGTGACTTTTCTGATCAATGACACCAGAATCATCAGAGAAAATATAAACCACTTTCAATAACTGATGAATGGCCGATCTTTCCTTAATTACCACATTCTAATGACATAAATTTGTCACTCTCATCCTCAAAATATTATTTTTTAACATATAAACCTTAAAATACAAAATACATTCAAGACAAAAAAAAATCAAAGTAACTTGGTCCTTTTTTTTTAAACTCCATTTACTAATACTTGAAAAGCACATTTGGGTTGGGTTGTTAGGGTTCTTTCAGTAAGTTTTCAGCTATATTTTAACTGTCAGATTTCCTAGGAGAGGAAGACCTGTTATCCAGCTGACTAGTGAAACCTCTGCCCTTAATTAGGTGTCTGGAAACCTTAATACATGAAGTGGGTTTAGAGTGACCTCAACCACTCAACCCCCTACGTTAATTTGGACTGGACAAATCTATCATGTTTTAAGAATTAATTGGAAAGCAGTTTTAAATGTTGTTTTGTCCATGCTACCAGCAAGCTTGCCTTGAACTAAACAATGAATACTTTGACAAAATCAGAATGCCATATTCAGTGTCTGAGCATCAAATCTAAACCCCAATTTTCGAGTAATGAAAATTTGTTCAATATAATAATACTAATATCCAAACACTAATCCACATTTTGAAACCATGAAATAAGTGCAAAAGTACAAAACTGTACCCAAATGTTTTTTAAGGCCTAGAACATCAGCAAAGAATGAAGGACATAGATTTCCGCCCTGAAAGAACAAGTCTATCATCCAAGGTACCAGAAACCAGTCAAAAGAACTCTTCTGTCCAGAAATACTTTTATCCTGACACAAGGCACAGAAAGCTCGTTCATGCTACGGAAATGAGAATGCTTTTAATCCTAAATTTGCTTCAAGGCATAAAATAAATGTTAAATTTTTTGATAACACCCTTTTCTAAACAGACTTGTATGTATCTGTCTGAAGGCATTTTAATGAAGAAGAAAAACTAAATTCAACATTGATCACTTTGTCATTACCTGTATCACATATCTAAAAAATTATGCCACATTAGCACAATGAGGAAATGAGACTGAACATTTAAAACCAGACAATATTTTATTTATTCAATCAATATGTCTGAACGTCAGCTTTAAAGTTTTTTCATAAAAAATCAATTTCCTCAGTAAGATGCTTTAATGTTGAAAAGCAATTTACATCAAGTGATGGAGTTTACACCTGAGTTGTCAGGTATTTCTGATTATCAAAGTTCATCCTCTCTCCATGGTTTTATCTTCTGATTAGGTAATGAATATTTATATGATAAATATCTTAGACATTGCTTCTGACAACTAATGTGGGAAGAAAAATCTCTTCTGATCAGACAAATCCTTTTCCTTTTTTAATATTTCTTATGGGAGGCTAGAAGTATATCAGTTACTGTTCTAGAGCCATTATGCATTAAAATTTCTTCTGACTTAAATTTTCAACTTTTTTTTTTATTCTGTACTACTGCAAGACGTGACACAGATGTATATTTTTCCCCCAAGTCCCAAAAATTTTCAGCCATTTTCCCCATATCCTACATTTTT
Source organism: Lithophaga antillarum (assembly GCA_028566495.1). Classification (NCBI taxonomy): domain Eukaryota; kingdom Metazoa; phylum Mollusca; class Bivalvia; order Mytilida; family Mytilidae; genus Lithophaga; species Lithophaga antillarum. The sequence continues at coordinate 3,250,575 of JAOXYI010000023.1, forward strand.
TTGGGGGTGGGGGGCCACTTTTCCCATATCCCATAATTTTTTGCCAATTTTCACATCCCAGATTTTCCTGTCATGGAATTTGGCTTTCAGAGTTTCCCACATCAGAGAAAATTCCCTCCTCCCCCATTTTTCCCAAAACCCACTTCCTGTGTCTATTGCAAATGGCAGAATACCTTTTCCGATATATCACAAAAACATCTAAAATATTCTGAGATGTAAAGGCATCTCATCTGAAGTCCAAACCTCACTCAGGAACTCCAATTTTCCAACTTTTACACAAGTTCCTACTACAGGTTTTAATTCATTTATTGTCAGAAAATAAAAAACCCACTGGAACCATTTACCTTAATAGCATTACTGAAAATACATCAGATGCTAAATTTGTCATATTAAAGATGAAATAAACTGATAAGAAATCTATAGTGGGAACAGATCTGGCTGTTTTTTCTTGAATAAAATTTTACTGCCTCCCACCACAAAACAGCTGGAGTTTTTTTAAATGTTAAACGACAATATCAGGAAAATCAATCATATATCCACCCTTCTGCAGTACTAATTTCCAAACAATTTGTCACTGTAGGAATGGTCATATACCCTCGCCATCTAAAACGAATTGTCCCTGTAGAAATGCTCAAATACCCTCCCCATATGAAACAAAGTTGTCGTTGTAGAAATGCTCAAACATATTACATATCCGAAATAAAGCTGTCACAGTAGGAAGTCTCAAACATCCTACCAATCTGAAACAAAGTTGTTACTGTTGAAATGCTCAAATATAGTACTCTTTTTGAGGTTAGGAGAGTGTTTTATATTTAAATATTGTAATTATTATGTACCCTTATTGGTTATTCCCACCCAGTTTAACTTTTGCTCTACCAGTCTAACTATTTGCAAGCCCTCTAAGGTCTTCAAATTGTCCAAGACTTACACCTGCAAATTTTCATCTGTACAAAAACTGACTGATGCGACAATCTGTGCTGATAATACTGAGTTGCAAGTATTCTACCACTGCACTGGGTAATTTCATGTTCTGGACTACTTTAGACAGTATTTGTTAAAATAACTGTGACAAAGTTGGACAGATTTCATAAGACACTGATTAAAAATTGATTAAATATTGTACAATTATGGTAAAAAAAAAAAAAATACCCAGGAAATCCTTACTTCATCAAGGGGAGTGAAATCTTGAGATATCCTATTCTTTTTCAGACTTTTTCCAAGTTCAAAAAGGTCACCTCCCTCAGCAAAATTTTGCATTTTGTATCTTCTTCATATTTTATAATGTAGTTAAAAAGTAAAATTATGCAATTAAAGAACAATTATTGGTAAGTGTTTTCCTACAGCATAGGTTACTATTCAGGAAGACTGGACTTTCATTATTTTGAGCTGTTACAACCAAGTTTAGACCAATGTGGTACTGCAATACTGTAAGACTGGTTGAGCAATAGCCCCACATTGGGACAGCCGAAGAAGTAGGAAATAAAGGATAATAGTCTCTATATAACTCAGTATATGTAAAAGTTTCATTTCCTTATAAATGGATTTAGTGTAAATGAATTCACAAATATAATTTGTAAGTTTCAGTTGCATAAATTCTATGGTTTAGCTGATTGGTTATACTGGTAAATTTTGAATGGTTTCAATGTGAAAGGACTTTAACACAGTACATCACACAATAACCACCACTCATAAATTCCCCCCAAAATCATGACCATGGCCTCAAAAAATGTCCTTCATCATCTTCATCAAAATAAACATTTGGTTACAGACGACTGATCAATGATAATGAATGTGACCCTGAGACGACCTCTGGGTACCACTGACAATCCACCTACAACTTACTAAGGTCAACATCCTTGTTGAATTGTTACAATTTATATACTCATTGAAAGTTAATTTCATGGTATTCATTTCAGTAAATCAATTAAATGATTACAGATAAATTTCTAGTACATTTATTTTTTTTTTTTTTTTTTTTTTATAAAGAACCCATTTTGCTGTTTGAAATTTTTACTGAGATCCTGAGGAACAAATTAATTTACAACAATTCTATCAAGATAATTTTTCCAAAGCAAGTTCATATCATTTCTTCTCAAAACCAGGGTAACTATGTCTATAAGAAGGGGTCCGTAAGTTTGCCAATTTAACTAAGTGCAGATCGAGGACCTCCTGAACTGATGAACTTATACCTGCCACAATTGTATTATATCACATGCAAGCAATTGACAATAGTTCATTTACAACCGATGATTTCACAGTCCCAAACTGTGTTGACCATTCTAACCGCTGCTTAACAGGACAAAAACCAAAAGAAATAGGAGCACACTCAAACAAAACTGAATAAAAATGAGAAAAAAGGAGTTGAACAATGTCCGTATACAATGAAGAGTTCATGAAAGTTTGGTTGAAATTCAGAGTTGTTTAGAAGGAACTTAAAAACTGTGGAATGCAAAATGTGACTACAAGGACAACATAGGGCAGCAGACAAAGTGATTTCTATTGTGTAAGCTATATCATTAGATGATCAAAAAAATTACCTACTATCAAGATTTTGGGAGTATCTGATTATTGAGAATGTTACCTTTGGGCTAGTAGCTACAAATAAGAGGGTGCATGTCCTATCTCAAGTGTAAAATGTTACCAGTTGTTATTTACTACATTTAGAAAACATTACTTTTCAGAACTGTCACAACAGGACTAAATTTTATATGAAAAATCAAATTCAAATAAAGAAAATTTCTATTACAAGTATAAAACATAACAAGAACTGAATCTTAAACCTATTCATTTTACCAGCAAACTACCGAAAAGAAAAGATGGTTGCACTACTGCTTTCATCTTGTAAAGTGTCTAGTCCTGTTGTGATCAAGTTCATTCATTGTGACTACAAGTCTTAACTTTAATGCATGTAGTTTTATTTTTTCCTGTAAAAACAAAAACAAAAAAAAAACAGTTATTATGCATCTATTCCATAAAATTCTAAATTTGGAAGCCAAAGACAAAGTTACTTCATTAGACTTCTTGCACTGTCTCTCCTAAACGAAATCCTTGGGTGAGAACCTTTTTTCCCCTCAATATCAAAAACTAACTTAACAGAAAAGGAACAAAATCAGAAGTCAGTTAATTTTCCAAATCATACCTTCTAAAATTTTCTTTTTTCATTTGGATATATCAAGATGAGTAAATTGTACTAAATGACATCACTTAACTCTTTTCTGATCTATCTGCAATGTCACATAAATTTATTTCTAGTGAAATCATTAAATAGTAGCAATGAAGTTAGTTTTTAGAAGAAACAGCCACCAGCAAACACCAGTACATGTAACTCAGATAATATATGGTTGTTTAGAAAATGGGACTAAACTTAAGTTTTCTTCTTTTTTTTGTGTATGTGTGTGTACACAACAGCAGCTTAATTGAAGAAGTAGACTGTTTTTCTCAGTTATGAAATGTAACTCGGATATCTCTCAAATAGTTTTTCAGAATAAACTCATCTATACCACATCGTGGGTTTTTTTTCCATTAATGGCTTTTGGTTCCAATAGCTATTAATATAGATAAGTTGCTTAACTTGATATCAGGAAATGGCTTTCAACTTTAATAAATATTATAGATTAGCTGTTGGAACTTGATCCCAATAATTTCTCCATGATTTTTTCCTATCTACTGGAAGGTCAGACACTGGTCTGAGAAAGTGGCATCACTACCATCACATAATAAAAATACAAAAACAGTGAGAAATTTCTAAACATATTTCTTATTGTGAAGAAACTTCGTTACATCACTACATTCCTTTTGTTTTAAATTCTTCAGCCATAGGCAGTTCCTTTTGTTTAAAGCATTAAAAATGTCAAATCGACTTAACTATATGTGTTCTAAACTGCAATTTCACTTTTTTTTAACCCACTGTCACATTATTCCCTTTCCAAGTGTTTGTACTGTGGCTTTAGTCCTTTTTCTTTTACTTCTTTTTTTTGATTGTCATACTCAGGGAAGCCACATTGCTACATTAGAACTTAAGCACGAATGCATATTTACTATAAGAAAGTTTTATTCAGAAAATAGTATGAACCCTTGTGAACCCCTACACATGCAAGTACAATTTATCAATAAGTGTTATAATGAGGTGTAGACAGACAAAACATATCTGGTCAAAACAGTGAGAACCATCTGCTGTATAATGTTAAGTAGGAAGATAATGCCAAGGTCAACATTACAACTCTATGTTAATGATCTTACAAGATACTGAACTATCAAAAATAATTAGCAGCCTGCAGTAAAACAATTAACCAGAAAATTAGGCTCTGAAAGACAGATATTATATTCCCAGTTTCATCTGTAAGTACAACAGCCATTTGTCAATGCTGGATACCTTGGGAAAGCCAGTTTTCACTGTTTTTTTTTTCTTTCTCTAATTGCCTGTAAGGTAATGTGTATCAGTGCTAAAAGGTGAGTTTATATGTGTATGAACTAGATATCCATCTAGTATAAAGGACAACTAGTACAGGAAATCATGTTATATTTTCACAGTAGTGAAACTATATTTTTCCTGAAATTGCAATTTTTGGTGTTTAAGGGAACAGATCAAAAGTTCAATTTAGGATTTAAAGAAAAGACTTAATTCATGTTCTTCATCAGACCCCCTCACCCCTCTTCAGAATACTGATAATCAAACTAAACTATATAATGTATACATGTAATAGCATCAGAAAGGAGGCAGAGAAAAAAAAGCCTTATATAGTACTTGAAAGGAATCAAGTATTGAATGGGCCATCTGTCTTGATTTTCGACTCGTGCAATCTTGAGATTTCATCTAAACGTCTTTGTCCATCCAACAATCCAGTTCCAATTTTTCCAACATACAGACATCATTTTCTTCTCTTAAGTCTATCAGATGCCTTTTAATGTTCTTCTCCTTTGTTTTCCATTACTATCAAATGGTACCCTGTGTGATATGAAACTGTACAGTCTCCAACTTTTATCTTAAACATCTACCATCTCATCCTAACCTGTTAGATCTCAAGTGACAATATGGTAGCACCCTTTAAGAATTCCTTGAATCTTTCAGTTTTTTCTTTGTTAGCAGGGTTTTCCTTTTGATACGGCTGCTTGCCAAAATGCATGCTTCGACCATGATTTTGGCCAGTTCAAACTGAGTTTTCACTATACAAGGGCAGTTACAAATTTGGCTGTTCAAATATGTTTTGTGCCAATAGACACAGAAACTATACTGCCAAAATAACTTCGTGATTATCCTGAAAATATGTATGCAAAATCTTGTTCCCCTTTTATGATCTACCAACAACAGACAGACGGACATCAAATGAAGTAAAATCGGAAAAGAATAGACCATAACATTTTAATCCAAACAAAACAGACAGTCGGAACATTAGATTATATGAAAATGTTTAATCTTGGGAAGTGACAGGGTTAACAAAAGAAAAATCCAGGAGAAAATATGTAGTAGTAAGCTAAGAACAGACAGCTGGACAACAAGATAGAGTATCTTGTGTCTTAGAATGACAGACAACAGACAGTTGAATGAGATAATACCAGAAAAGACTTAGCAAAAACATCCATTCTGAGGACAACAGACAGTCCAACATTAAATGGCGCAATGGCAGTAAAGATTTTTCATTACTGCTTCCTAATCTTATAGCAGAATTTTTTTTTATGTTTTATGACCAAGTTATACAGTTGTATTACAATTTGTGTGTATATGTGCTCATGGATAACTAAATCTTCTTGTAATTGTCTCTTAGCTGAATGGCAATCATTGATAAATTTGATAGTCCATAATTCAATCTTTGGTAAATCAAAAACATTACATTCAATAAACATTTAAAAATTACATAAAATCATCCATTTTCAGAAAAAATATTGGAGAATGTATGACTGACACATCTCTATCATTGCAAATTGATGGACTACTTTGGTTTGCTTATCGAAGCGCAGAAAAACATGTTACAATGAAAATTCAACACCGATATGGAAATATATCTTGAAATGAAATGTCTTTAGATGATAGCTTCTGACATGACGTGTTGACTTTAAGTTCAATTGTTTCCCTCCAAATCCTTCTAAACTAATATAGAGTTAGCTCAGATATTGTAATTTTCTAAAAGACAAGACAAATCATTCTAAGTGAATGCAGTCAACCCTACAGGGCATTGAAGGAAAAAAAATCTCATCAAGACTTATAATTAGTGGAATGATATGAACACTGCATTATCCAAGCTGTCAGATTTGATACCATGTCAGAACAAACCGTGCTCTACATTTATGTTGTATTTGTTGGTTACTATTCAAGCTTCGGTGATTGATGTTGATTTGCTCTGTATTAGGTGTATATGCCTTTTTTAGATGGCATTTTTTTTCTCTCCCTCCATGGCATGTATCGATTCTGATGACTGATTCCAAGTGTAAATCAAGTTTCCGGCAATACTGCAAATGACTTGACAATACATACAAGATTGCTTTAATTGAAGTCATATTTTCTCCATTGTTAACACAGACCTGTCAACAAGGCTTGAAGAAAAGAAATGTATCGATGATTATTCAATAGAGATTATTTATTTCTGTCATGCAGAATAAGGAATCTTTGCACTTGTAAGAATTAACCAGTCAAAAAGATTCTGTTAAATGTACCAGCAAATGACAAAGCATGTCTTCATTTGCACTGATCATCAACAGCAAGTATTATATGATCAACTACATTACATGGAACAGTTTTTTAATACAAGACATCCATTAAAATTACCCCTTATCAAAATTAAAATGAAGAGCTCTGTGGAGCATGATATGGCTACAGACCCCTTTTGGCCCCTTTTTTCAAAAACAGTAGGGACTAGACCCCCAGTACCAAAAAAATCTTAACCTGTATTGCGACATGATGGTCAAGAAACAAAACTACATCAAAATCAGTTAAAAAAATATGATATTCCTATTTTTTTGCAAAAATTACAATTTGACCCCTTTGTCCTCTTATATCTCGAAAACTGTACGATTTATGTAAAAATTCATTGATATAGTACTAAAAGGTCTTGCCACAATGATTCTAATGAAAAATTGCATAAAAATAAGATAATAAAAAAATCCTTTTTGGCCCCTTTTTTACAAAACGGAAGGGGCCAGAACCCCTACAATCAAACTTGACTTGCATTTTGTGCCAAGGAACACTGTCTTACAATATTACAAGAATTGTCTTCAGGAACAAAAGTTAGAGCACGGAAACCAACTGTCCACAGACGACAGACCCATACCATAATACATCCACAAAAAGTTTTGCTGCCGTATGAAAATGTAATGTAAATGTGCCTTACATGATTGAAAACTTGAAAATTATTTAGCATACCAGATCTAAAGATTTGCACAGTTAATAAATCCTTTTATATACCAAGCATCTATGCCCCAAATGTGTATCCTACTACTTCATTTTCAATTCAAATGGACAAAGTCATTGCAGGTCATCCTTCCAAGCTTTAAAAATCACTTTTTGTTTGTCCACCACATCTAGACACTACCAGAAACAATAACATCATAAGTAGGACCCTAAATTATCTTTATAGTGATTCAAACGGTTTCTTCCACCTTCAAGAAGCATCTCCCTCCTTTTTCAAAATTACAGCTGATCTCCTTTTTCAAAATCGTATGGAAAAGAACTGTTTAAATTTTCATACACTTCAAGGCTTAAAAGTATGTCAAAATTGGTGCTTTCATAAACAGCATTCAAAGTAATGTGCTAAGCAGTACTTTGTGCACACACTGCAGAAAAAGTCTACACAAAAATATCCTGATATACTATTTATGTATACATTATGTGGCTTTCTGCATATAGACATCAATTAGCTTTGAGTCACGATAGGAAGCATTTTTAAGGGAGTGAGCATATCTAACAAGACACAAAGCTTCGTTTTTGCCAAACGGCTGATGTTTGATAAAACATTTATCTATTTGTATACACCCAAACAATACATTTATTTCATTTTACTCCCAAGATGACCACCCAAACCTCAAATTTACGTTTTTTGCTAGTGATGCGATTAACTTAATCAGAAATTTCGGTCAAGTTTTGATGACTCCAGACCAAGCATTACGACATCTTAGGCTAACCTCCAGTAACTTCAGATCAAACAATCTGACATCATAAATAGCCTGTTGATGCTGATCGCTGAGAAGGTAGAGATAGACACAGGAAATGAAATCAGAATGTTCTTCTTTTTTTCTCTCCATTTTTATTGTAACATTCTTCATC
>JAOXYI010000023.1:3263468-3279482 GCA_028566495.1 Lithophaga antillarum
TAAGGAGGAGTAGTGAATCCAATATGGGATCCCCTCCCCCCTTTTTTCCCCCAAGGCCTAAGTACATGTAAAATGGCTATTTCTGGAAATTTTCAGTAATGAGAAAAATTAAATATTTGGTGCACAACTATAAATCATAAAGAAGAATGTGTTAAAAGTTTCATTAAATTCCATACAGTGGTTAAGGAGGAGTAGTGGATACAATATGGGACTCCTCACTTCCACAGCCTAAGTACTTGTAATATGACTATTTTTTCTAGAAAATTTTGAATTATGAAAAAAATTAAATAGATGGTGCACAACTAAACCTCATACTGAAGAATGTGTTGAAGTTTTGTGAAATTCCATGAAGTGGTTAAAGAGGAGTTGTGGATATAAAAGGTTTTGGACAGACAGACACTATATACTGCCCACTTCACAGGGGTATAAAAAATTAACCAGTAATAAACAACTGAACAAGAAGTACTTGAAAATTACAATTATTTAAAAAGAGTGGGAACATAACAAATAGTAAAACCACAGTCTACTTTAACAAACAAAACTGCTAAAAATAATCAGGACATTACAACTGAAACGTTACTAGTTAAAAAGTACCAGAATAGAATAACTATCTAAAAATCACAGAATATTACAACTAGCTTAAAAGTACTGGAACAGAACAACTACCATATTTATTCTAATAAACAACACCTCCCCCCACCCTTTTTCGGTAAGAAAAAACTGTCTGTCATGAGAAAAAACATCGAACAGAAGGTAGCTTCTATCATTCACTCACCCATATATATCTAAAATTATCAAGTTAACATAAAATTCTATAGATATTTACTGTTATTCTCCTTTTTTGTACAAGTTATGGTAAGGCCCTGGTCAAGAAGTCCTCCAGTTGTCATCAGACATGAATTCCAAGGAATGCATTCTGACTGGCTGAAATTTTAAAAGATTATCGTGTCAGAAACCATAAGGCAAACTGTGTTAGAAAATCCCTCGGATGGTCTTCTTCCAAGTTTGTAATTTTTATGCTAATTGTCACCACTGCAGGACATGGTTTGACATATGACCATAAGGAAAAACATTCAAAGATTTTCTCAGATACAAGCGAGACAATAAAACCAAAACTGTTAATGAATTATTATTGGATGGTCCTTACCAAGTTCATAGTTTTTGTGTCAATTTGAAATCCAAGATGGCCACCATCATGGGACGCAGTCTTGGATGTCTTGATATTTTGATTGACTACCAACACAATGAGTGAATAAATAAAACATGTAACTGTCCACATTACCTATGTTTAACTTCTTTAAGAAAGAATTCTCACAGTTCAGTAGTGACCTATGATTTTATTTGTATAAACTGACAGCTATAGTCAAAATTACAGAAACTACTGCAGATCTTGTTTATGTTTCAATGGGTGAAAGTGATTTTTTTTTCTTTCAAAAACCTGGATAGTATGGCCTTGGGTCCTTGGGAAACTCCTCAACTCCACCCCACTAAAAATATTTTTTTACATATACAAATGTATTTCCCACAGAGTTCCGTGTTAAACTATGTCAAATAGTTATGCCAAAATCTTGGATTTCCACAAATTTATGTTGAACCATTCAAGGAAACTGCCAAGGACAATTTCACAGAATCAGTGGTATTGTAAGCGTAATTTTATTCCGGGTGTAGAATTTCTGGTTTATCTGTTTATCTCTGGTCACTTTATTCTGTCCACGTAAATCCCTAGTGTATTTTGGTTTTGGAAGATATGTCCTAGGGGATTCTATCCAACCGGAAAGAATGTTTGTGGTGGAATGAAATCCCTGTTACATTAACTATGAGGATTGTTGAAATTTCAGCCAATGAGAACAAATTATTAGCCCTGGCAGTCATGATGAATTTCTAATCAACACAATAGATATAAAATCTACAGAGGTCCATCAAAGGAAGAGTTTTTATTGACTTAAGGAATTATGGAAAGATGTTTTTAGATATTTCCCATATGGCCCAATGTTAAATCTGGTCCTGCAGTGATAGCCATCTTGGATATGTCCCAAATGGAGGCAGCCATCTTGGTTTAAAATCAGCCAAGAAAAACAAAAATTTTGCAGAGGACCATACAATGAACATTATTGCAAAGGAACATTTCTTAGAAAAAGATCTCTGAAGGTATTTTACATAGAGTTTAATGTTAAACTATGTTCCTTGGTGGTGGCGATCTAGAGGACATTTCTGCAAAGGAACATTTTCATTGACTTGGTGGTTCCTGAGAAGATATTTGAAGGTATTTCCCATAGGGTCCAATGTTAAATTAAAACTATGTTCCTTAGTGGCAGCCATCTTGGATTTCGGATCTGTACACAAAAAAAATTATAAACTTTGTAGAGGACAGTCCACAGTCCAAGGAACATTTCTGCAAAGGAACATTTTCAATAACTCACTGGTTTTTGAGAAGATCTCAGAAGGTATTTCCCATAGGGTCCGATGTTAAACTATGTTCTTTCAGACTAGGTGAGCTAAAACTTGAAATCTGGCAAAAATCAGAAAAAATTTCACCTATGTGTTTCTTGCTAATCAGTGTGCTACCATTTTTACCAGTCTCTGATATCTCTTTAATGATAAAGATTTCTGTACTCACCAAACTAGTGATTGAAATCACTGCAATAATCATCAATGACAATTTTTATCCCATGATGCCCATCAGAGAAAATTAACCATAAAATTTCAATCTCCTTGATAATCTTTGGGTATGGATTAAGAGGATATTGTCAGATGGCCTAAGTTTTTAACTATGGGAATCAATATTATCTCCAATTTGAAATATTTTTAATGTTCAATTTTATAAGATATTAATATATTTTGCATCGACTTGCCTACTGAGAGATTATAAAATGATAATTAATTCTACATTTAGCTGCAATGTGGGATGTGAAAAAAAATACAGGAGTGACAGAAATATTATCTCTTCATAGAAACATCATATGAAAATGCATTAGATACTGTATTTTTTCAATACTTTCAGAACATTTTCTCACGGTAATAACGTGTGTTGTACATGAGTAGCTTTTTACTTCTGGATTTTGACAGAACATTCAAATCAATGGAAACTGGTTTTTTGGAACACTTCCCTTGACGCATTTCTGTTTCATGGAACACCTAGTAGATGGAAGTAAGTCAAGGAAATTAATACACTGTTCAAAATCTGCATTGGTGGGTGTCAAGAATTTTTTGCTAGAACACAATGGAATTTTATTTTATTAAATTCTTAACCACAGGGACCTACATCACTCACTACAATATAGGTTAACCCATTAGTGGAATTAAAATGATGGAGGTACAAATGGAAGCCATACCGGATTTAGGATGGGCTGGAAAAACCTAAAAAGCAATATCCGGCAATCAGTAAAAACAAAGTATTTTACAAGCTGGCCCTTAAACAGCTTTTACGATAAAACAATCACTGATTTAAGTCTTGTATTAAATTAAGAATCTATGGGTACTCAAACATAAAAATAAATCTGCATTATCTTTAATTTAATCCTAAACTTTACTAAGCAGTAGTCATCTATAAACATGTTGACTGTAGTCCATCCATCCAGTTTGATTTTGTTTAAAATGATGTTCCCCATCTGTATCTTCAAGAAACATCAGTGGGAACGATGACTTTCCTAGAACCGATTTTGTAGATGTTTCAATTGCTCCAGTGGATTTAAAAAAGAAAACTACAACTAGTCAGCATTTGAAAAGCTGTTGCAGCCATCTTCTTTGGATTTCATAAAAGATGCTGCATAAGTGGTATCACTACTCTTAAGTTTTGGAAGTTGTTTCTGTCATAAGGATTTTTAACAATTTTCATCAATCAAAACTCTTGACAAACTTGAATCCATTTGAATTCTGAATCCACAAGAAAAAGACAGATTTGATATATCTTCAGTTTCTTGTTCAAAATGCTCAATAAAATGGAGATTTCAAAAATTTTAGCCTAACAAATCTCCAAAAATTTTAGCCTAACAAAAATTTAAAGGATTGTGCTTAACATTTTGAATTTCTAATCAGCATGGATAATGTACATCTAACAGTTTAATCCAATGTGCCAAGGGGTTCTGAAGTTTAAGATATAAATGTGAAAGAAAATGAAAAGATGACAGCACAAGATGAAGAACAGCGATCATATTGCTGTTCATCTACTTGTTCTAAACTAGTACTTTATAGGACTTTGCCTTAATCACATGTGCATCCATATCTATTTCTTTGATAAAACTGAGTGATGACAATAGCTCATGAGGCCTTTCAAGCCAGGTGAGCCAAAAATTGATGTTTGATGAAAATGATTGTACTGTGAAGCAGAGCAGCAATGGGTAAAAGTCAGGCAGTAATGCATAACAGACATTAATCATTAACACTGTACAAAGTCAATGAAAATTAGCCAGTGAGGTGCTTGTCAAGTCTAAACTCTTACTACACTGTATTTACTTCCATACTTCGTGATGAACTTTGTAATGATGTCAGAATACTAACACGCTTTCGGTCAACCATGTCTAGAGACGTATGTCTGTCATAAAATGTCCTTGGATAAAAATTTGGTAATTTCAACTGATGTAGTATGTTTGAATTTCCCACTCGAAGGTATTAATTCAACACCATTCTTAATGCCATTTCTGGTTCTAAAGTAATGGCAGACCAGAAGGAGAAAATGAACTGTTACTGATGACAATCTCCTAATGGAGGCATTTATAACTTCATTATGAAGCCTCTGACGTTTGTCAAGATTACATGTAAGAATAACACATAATGTTGATAATTAACTGTATTACAAAACTGTATCACATGATTCATGAATACAGGTAACATTATCTGTGGCTATGACTGAACGATATTGGACACATTTAACGTATACGCATTCCATAGCGAAATAACTTTATGTGTTTGATGTATTTTCAACAACAACAAAGTATACTGCACATTGGAGTTTGCTGATAATTTTGTTATTTTGAATTTAAAATTTTTTTTTGGAAGCATAGTCAGAATACACATGAGAAATTGTTACAAACATCTGAAATCTTGAGATGAAAAAATAAAGTGAGGGTCACACAAAAGGAGTGAAAGATCACATGTATGTTAAAGGTAAAGGATACTGATAACAGTGCATTTATTACTGGTTTTTATGAATACACATTATTTACTTCTTCAATGATATGTTTTTTCCTAAAAACAATAACACTGTCATCATCCTCCCTAGTCAACCGTTATGAATGTACCCGTTCTTCTTTAGTTTTAGTACGCCTATAAAGATGGATGAAAATAATAAACTTTGTAACATCATCTGGTGTTTTTTTTTGTTTTTTTTTTTTCAATATCCATTTGACTTGCTAATCAACATGTTCTATTGTATGTACATTCACAAGACGCCACTTTTTCACTGTTTTTTAGACAGGACTTTCACTATCTTACAGAATTTATCCTGTGACTATCAAGTATACTGACAGTTGTGATTAGATTCTACATCAGTTTCATGTCTTGTGCATACAACATCATGGAAGCATTCATTTTGGTTTCAGCATTACATGGATGTGTTTTCAACTGCCGATTTTAAGTAAAGCAGGGCAAATGTTTGAAGATAAAAGGTTCCCCGAGATATGTGAAACGTTCAAAATGGGCTTGTAAAATATCAGCTCCTTTTATTGTCTTGTCCATCTCCAGTAAAACCTTGTATCTTCATACATTAACTGAGTGTACGATAGTGTGATTTTGGAAACTAGATCATTCCACAGAATGACAATTTGGTTAGTCTGTTCTGTTTTTATCCAATCCTTACATTTTTCTTCTCTGTTTCTTTAACACTGTGTTTTCTTCAAAAACCTTGTTACCAATTTTTGCTTTTATTTCTTCTGGCATCTTAGTATCTTTTTTCTGTAAACATATTAAAGAAATGAAATGATAAAATTTCAACAAGTTAATATATATATATACAGTTTAACATTATTCAGTTATTGACTGGATTCGAAGGTTATGGCTATTTTGTTGAAACTAAAGACCAATTTCAGCCTCATGCAACAGCTCGGTCTTTGGGTTCAACTAAATAGCCTGCTCCTGAAAATCCAGTCCGTAATTGTTTTGTTATACCCAATCTGATGTACAGTCATCATTTTGAAAGGGTTGTAAGCACTGTGTTGAAAGATATTTTCTACTTTAGATGAGAAATAAGGACTGGAACAGAAAAAGGGACAATTTTCTAAAGTTGTATTAAAGAATTAAAAAAAAATGTTAAATAAAACAGGCTATTACAACTACACTCATTTGATGTAGTTCAATTTTCTTTGTCAAGTTGAATTCAGCTGATCATGTTCATTACATGAGTCCTTTATTTCATTCTGCAATTCAATTTCATACAGAACATAATGGAATAATCACGGTGTCTTTTGTGTTTTACAGCTAATATAGGTCAAAATGTGATCATGACAGTGATTTAGTAAATACCAAATATGTGAGCTGTGCAAGTTTACACGCACAATGTGCGGAGGAAAACATATATGGAGGAAAACATTGAGTGCTGCTTACCAGGTTCTGTCAAAGAAACAATGGTCATAAAGGGAAACTTTAATCAGAACAACTTTTTGCTGACTACAGAATTTTAACATCCTCATAATTCTTGCACCAGGCCTTAGAGAGCGACACCATCTTGAGTAAGACTTAATGTGCTAAATAAGCCAATTCAAAAGTGATACAGATTAACCCATAAAGAATCATTTCAGTCTATCTACAAACGTATGATATTAATTTCAGTGCGCATTACACATTTCTGAAATAACCTTCATCAGGTATGCTCAAGACCAAAAATATTGGGAGCATGAAAACCATGTAAAATATACCTAAAGAATACATACAATGTGATCATAATTCTTACTACATCAAATAAACAATTTGTTAGAATCACGTAACTCAACAAATCTCACAATCTTCACAAAGTTCAATTTTGCATTCATTGAAAGACTATAAAATCTACTAATTTATAATAAACGGTTCTGGATGTAAATGTACTGGAGACAAAATCTGAT
Organism: Lithophaga antillarum; assembly: GCA_028566495.1. NCBI lineage: Eukaryota > Metazoa > Mollusca > Bivalvia > Mytilida > Mytilidae > Lithophaga > Lithophaga antillarum. The sequence continues at coordinate 3,270,503 of JAOXYI010000023.1, forward strand.
GGTTACAAGAATTACAGCACTTTGAACGCTGTCCTTCACCTCAAGTCACTGTAAACCTTTTAACAACGAGCAAAACTTATACCTCATGCTAAGTAAGTTCAACATACAGTCAAAGGTAGTGTTGATTTCACCTCAAATTAGCCAAGTATTCACATTACTAGAGGTAATATAATCCGATAATTATTATGAAGGGCCTGCAGTGTCACTGAGTTATCCCATGTAAACATTGTATTGGAGTTCAAGTGAACAAGGTTTGATTGTACTAATGTACACAGTCATCATTTATAAATTTCTTAAAACTACTTAATTATCATTTACTAAACTTAATGAGAATTTGAAAATGTACACATACAGGCAATCATTATCAACATGTCTTCTTTGGTTCACGGATATTTTTTTTTAAAAAACTGCAGGCTTAAAATGTGCATTACCCAAACTTTAATATGAAAGTTTTTTAATAAGCAAGCAAGGTATTGCATATCTTACTCAACTACCTTGCAACATGGATTCTCTTTTTCAGCTTAATACGGGTTCTGGAACAGACAGGACAACTCTACAAAAAGAAAATAGAAAATTTCACTGAAGAATTAAAACTCTAAGAACTTCTTCAATGTACGGTCTACAACCTTAATTGTCTCTGATAAAATAGTCACAGCAACTGAGCATGTCAAATACTCAACTGGAGTAAAAGACAAATAGTAAATTTTTTGTTTTTATCTTTTCTTTCTTGAAAAATTGAGAAATAAGAAAAGTAGTTCTATGAAGATGAACCAAACCTGTTTCTATATGTTGCCTCGAAAATGTTGAGAACAGTCGCAACTCTGTAAAATCAGAACAAAAAAAGACATAGGCACAATTTATCATTAACGACTGCTTTCTATAGATCTGTAATGGTTGAAGGCTAGACCACTAATTAGGCATCAGTCTGACGACTCAAAGAGAAACAATTCAGCTGCACCACTGTATACCAGGCAGAAGCTGTATCTTCATTTGGATATAAAATAGAATACTACTTTACTTCTAAGCAATCTTGAATTGAAATCCAGAGTGGACAAATACAGCAAAAAAACTTACTGAAGAGACCGAATTTCATTTTTACGCATATACAAGTTTTTAATAGTTCTTTCTTCTTCAATCAACACACACACACACACACACACACATACATGAACATATATAATCAAAACAAAAGACGTAGGTTACCTTTTAGACTTGAGTCTTTGCATCTGCACTGAAAGTCTAGACTTTGCCTGGAGTAGAAGAAGAAAATGCTCCGACAATTCTGAAAGTATAAAGAGAAATTTGTCGGCAACTAATACGAAAACGACATTTTCTGCGCTTGCGCTAAATCCGTGATGACAAAATCGTATTCCCCAAAATTCATCTTTAAGACGTTGTGGTACAAGACGGCATTTTTTTAAAAATGATGACTGCGCAGGCGCACATTCTCTAATATGTTTTTCCAGACATGAAAAAATTTAATAAGCTGGACACCATTTTTAAAAACTAATCCTTTACAGAATAAAAACATAGCTTTTTCAGTTTGATTTCTGGCAAGTCAACCAGACTGTTCATTTCCGCTTTCGTTGATCTTTAAAGTATGCAGACATGAAGAACGCCTGCGTGAAAATCTGTCGCCCCCGAATTTAAAAGCAGAAAAATTCAGCAAGTGAAAAGTGAAATTTTGTCCAACTTTATGCAAGATTCCATCTGTTACATAGTATTCAACCTGAAAAGGAAACGAAATGGATTTCAATACATCTTGAACACAGAAACAAAAAAACTTAAACCATGGACATGCATAAAATTGAAGATGAAACTTTTTTTTTTTTTTCGTTTTCTTTTTGTTTCAGAAATTTACAGCTTTCGGAATAATTCTGTTAAAAGATCAAACCTGCGCAGCCGCGCAACTTTTCTACAAAAATTTGTCATCCCCAGATACTTGCACGTACATACCATGTCCGTGGTCAACCATAGGTGTTCCCCAAACTACATCCCAGACTTTCAATAAGATGTCTTAAGATGACGCGATCTGAAACATGTTAACCTTATGCAGCAATGCGCAAGCGCGCATACATCGGCAAAGAAAATCTAGACTACAGCAAATTTCAACCTATTATTTTCATAAATCAGAATACTGAAATTTACTATTTTGGATTATATGTATTAAATAAAACCTAAAATGAAACATCAACACATAAAGAATCATACTTACTGTACTACTTCAAAGTTAAATTCCGAAGAGATGCGCAGACGCGACACCTTTGCAAGAAAATCTGTCCACCCCAGCACAAAACATAACTAAAAATATGACAATCTATCCGTAAAAAATTAATAAACGGAATCTTTATCCATTGTACTACATGTAAAAAATCCACAAACACCTGTTAAGTATGTCTGTGTCGATATCATTACGATTGTCTCACTAGTCACACGAACGAGACATTGAATATTGAGCCATGTCTGGAAAAAACGTGTCTTTGCATTGAGCGCATGCGCACTGATACACAATTGTCCTTCCTTCAGTTGCAACGGAATGCACAATTTTTTGAAAATGAAAAAAAAAATATTGTGTGCAAGTAAATTAATTCAATGACGCTTTGAACCGTGCATGCGCATCACCTTAAATGACCTGAATTTTTTTCTTCAGATTTCCAACTTCTTCAGCATTTATTTATTTTTACACATCTACCTATTAAAGAAATACATTATATAAAAGAAAGCTTTCTGCTAAGAATCCATTTTGAATTAACTTATAAATCCTTAATTTCAACAGCAAACCATACCTTACAAGATCAAGACGATCTCGTCCGCCATTGCTGTTTCAGTAACTATCACATCACATTTTTGTTGTTAAAATTAAATCAAATTAAAAAACTTATTCTTGACAACAATCTTTTAAACTACTAACCAGTTAATAAGAAGTTCCTTAATCCATTTCAGTACAACAGTTTTCAGAAACAACAGATGAACATGGACAGCTCGTACTTCCCCAGACAACCAAGATGGCGACGACTGGTGACTACCGCCAGAATGAATTTGACCTTTGGCGGGAAAACAGCAACAACAATTGTCTTTTCCAACAAACCAACTTCTTCTCCTAGAAATATATACAAAAAAAACTTTAATCGAACATAGATTCAAAGGTAACATCAGTGTTCTTGGAGCTTCACTATTTGGCACTTTTTAAATTCAACAGGCGATATGAACAGTATCACCAAAATTAGGACACTGCAACTTTAATCATAATAACAAAAATTATACATTAAAGGCTTTACCCACAACCTAGTAACATGGCTATGTTTCAAAGACAGCCATGTTTAAATATGCTGACTGCCCCAGACAAACCTTATGACGTATTTTAAAATAATGTCTGATGAACGCTCTTTTATCTGGTCGATTCAAATACATGTTTTGTCTGTCTGGTTTAAATATAGTTGTAAAACATGTAGAATATTTACCTATCCTTGTGCATACACACAATTGACACACTTCAGTGCTCACCAATGTGCATTCAATATGTGCAATCAAATGCAGATGACAGTGCATTTCCATTCGAGACATTACAGATTTTCACACGATGCAGGGTGCAAGTTCCAATTAGTTATGCAGTTCACATTGCCACATAGCAGTTGCCAAAATTGTTCTTTAATTATGATACTAAAATCCTTGAACTAATGACACTAAGAAAATATCTAGTCGCAGTGAGATATCCTAGTACCTTGGTCATCAAGTAGACCTTCAAAAAATCAAGAAGTATGTTCCCGCCCACCATTTTTGCGCCAATATTATTGGGCTTTGTTGAGACACAGAGCACCTATCTCCCTGAAATATATACCCAAATTTGTGATGCACACGGTGCATATACAGATGTACAAGATGCGACATGCGCATGCGCTTTTGTCATTATTCTCAAGAAATTAAAATTTTACATTTTACTTGAATTTAAAACGTTTAAGTTTACCAGCATTACCCTTCACATCTTAAACACAGGGAAACCAAAATGGCATCTTCTTTCAAGGCACCTGCTAGCACAACATTTGGCCGCCATATTGCTTTTTTCTCCCTCAACATGTCCGTCCTGCCATGTGAAATTTTCTCATTGGTTCTTTCTTAACATATTACAATGACTTGAGTACATCTTCGGAGGGAAAATATTTTAAACAAGCAAAATGGCGATAAGCTGTTTTCAGTACAAAAATTCACAGTATTTGTTTCAGCTAAAATTGTCAAGTTCGTTTTCTTTTCTTTATTTACTGAACAAACAACAATAAAGTTGCATCGCATATTAAATTTCATCAAATCTGTTTGAACAAGTTACACAATGACTGCAAATTTTTACCTAACATCTCACTTTGTAAACCTACTGTAACAAAACTCAATCAATTAACATGCACTAAATATTTTTCACCTTTGCAGGTTTCATCCTTAAGGGGAAACGACTCTTACCAGCTTATATAGGAGACAACCATTTGAAAATTACAGACAATTATGTAGGGCGGGCAAACAAGCAAGTAAAGAGTGTATGATGTCATAGATTAGTCTGTGTCTGGTTTATATGTAAAGCAGACTGAGGTACTTTACCTGTTTCATACATGACAGAACACAGATTGTACAAAAATATGCTATTTATAAACAAAAAATATGTGCTGAATACAGAATCATCGATCAATATTAACAAAAGAGAAACATTGTGAAACATCTAGAAAAATGATAGTGGAAACAATAGATATAAAAAGTTCCTACCCTTTATCTGGCCTCTAAAATTGACACATTTAAAAGATATAAAGGTGGTGCATAAACTAAGTGTCTCGTCACACTAACACACTGTGGTGCATACACATGTCCCGCCAGAACAAGTCTTAGGTCATGATGCACAGCAAATAAAGGATTTTAAATCCACCATTTCCATTGGAAGTTAAAAATGAGGCGGCACACCCATATAGAATATATTCCATCATTGGTTCATTTATACAAAAACAAGTGCATTATCAATATGAAACGTTGCAGGTTAAAAAAAAAAGTCAAACATGTAGATTAAAATGTAAAATTCACAAAACAGGAAGGTTGTTTTCCGTACAGTGGATACCTTAAACCTTACCAACGTTAAATGACTGAAACCTGCGCACTCTACCACAGACATTTGTACAACGAACTGATCTTGAGCTAACTGACCTCCTTGATAAAAGAGTTCATATCCAAGGGAGACTTTTTGCCGCTCAACTTTAGGCGGGAATTATTTTGGCGCGAAAAAATGAATATTGTGTTTTTTTCACATGTGTTTATTCTGCAATTTGGATTTACTGTGTTTATCGCTTACATGGAATACAACAACACTGTGGCTTTTTTTCTTTTTTTTTTGCAAATAAAAAAATAAAGCAAAATAAATATTGCATTTAGAAATTTTGAATGGATTATACTAGCAGTTATTTTGTAATCGACAAAAACCAAGGACTTTATCTTGGAATTCAAGATTAAGTATGTTATTAGTATCAAGTAATGCTAACAATTACTATTGAATTACTATTGATGTTCTTTTTTTTTTTTTTAATTAATGTTAACTAGTAGCAGAAGTGATAATTAGGACACACACATTGCTGCATAACTTCATCTTTCATTGTCAAACTATACTATGTTTTCATTTTTTTCTTTGTTTAAAAATATTTTTGCAAATTCCTATGGTACAAACCTGAACGGCTGAAACAATACAACATTCTGAGGTTTTTTTTGTTTTTTTTGCGAAAAAATTCCTTGTGTTTCATGACTGAAAAATTAATTATCCAAGACCTAAAACTCCTATGCTGGTGACAATTCAAATAAGTTATAATTTCAGATGTGAATACTGTCAATAAGAACTAGAAAAATGCAACAAATCATGCTTTTAAAGTTTTAAACCTATACACTTGTGACAAACTTTGTGAAAGTGCAAATTGTAACAAGTTTTTGATAAAAAAAATATTCAACCTTATCTCTATCAGAGCATAACAAGTATGCTTCAATTTATGTTAGGTGATCTTTTAAGGCTTAGTACACATCATAATCCCACAGGTCAACTTACTACACCTTAAATAACTAGGAATTAAATATCTAGCCATTTTCTGAACACTCCCACAAGTACATTTAGGTACTGCACTGAAATTAAATTTGCATTGTTTAGTATTAGCCAGGCCATATGTCACATTTATTACTTTTATATATCACAAGGTCAAGTACATTTAAATGATTTAGCATTCAGTAACCTTTTTGTACTGCTTTTGATCACATTCAAAATGATTAGCTGATTAGGTTTTTTGTTGGTTTGTTTGTGTGTGTGTGACTACATTTTAATGCAAGTCTTACAACTATCACCCCTCCACCTGTAAACATTCCTGAAAATACCAGATACGTAAATTGATAAAACCCTCCAATGAACACCTCTACGCAACACAACAACTATTTACTCATAAAAAAGTGTGCAAGTACATACAGAGTAGCTGTATTTATGGTTTTACATTTTTTTGCACTTGAATTTCAAAATCTGTTAAGATTTAGTGTTAGGACCATATACAAAATGTTTTGAGATATAAAGTGTACACTGAAGTCAATAAAGCCAGTATTCTGAATAGTTCAGACTAAAGGAAGAATGACTGTACATGAACCATAAGTCTGGAATGAATGTAAGCAAAATGCAAGACCCAAAGTTTGTGAATAGCAAATAGACAAAGGCAAGTGGTCTGCAGAATACAAACAAGTTTATTTTTTCACTACCACGAAAGATGAAATGTGATATCTATGCCATATCATCCAATATTCATACATGTCAAAATTTAAATTCTACACAAAGGTACACTTGTATGTTCTCATTATTGAACTTTTTAAGATCAAGTTAAAACTCATTTAACTTTGACATCACCACTGATTTGTCATGGTGACTTTAATCAACTGGAAAATGGCTACCGAGGATTGCCGGGTATGTCAGATAATTTCCTCATTATTAGTTTATTTTCATTCCAATTTACCAAAAGATACAGAAAGTTTTCAGCCACTCTGAGAGATCCTGGATTTCCAAATGGCAAGGGATATGAAAAAAACATTCAAATATCATTCATGCACATTTTATTTTATCTAATTGGCTTAGTAGGTTTATAAACATATATTTGTATACAGTTCATTGTGTAAAATTAGTGATAGATATGGAAAATTTCATAGGTATAAGCTAATATATACTGATGTAGACTTATTTTCTATGTTACAGAAAATTAATCTTTGGGTCCTGAAAGTTATTGGTCTATGCAGTACTTGGTGGGTCTGCACAGGAAAAATTAACACAGACCCGATGTCTATGAAGACTCCAATTTCAGTGTTTCACACTACAGTTCCATGTGAAACTATATCTTTGTATAAAGTTCATGTGAAACTATGTCCTTGTCCTTGACCTTTCAAATCTAAAACCTGAAGGTCCATTTGATGAACGAAAAGTCAACAGGCTAATGCAAAGAAAAACACATAAAATCTATGCAGCAATGTTGAATTTCAAATTGGAAAGCACAAGTTTGTAGATGGCCATCCAAGTAACATTCATCTCAAACCATTTTATGAAAAGAATTCCTTTCTGTCTATATACAAAATATGAAAGACTGACCATGAAGTACAAATAAAAACTCAAAAGTCATTTTTAGTAAATTCCTATTCATATTAACCAGGAAAATTATTAAGTGTTTTGACATTTCTACTTACAACATAGCAAACATCTTGAAATAAATATGACAGATGTACTTCAGGAGGATACAAGATTGAAACAATTACTCTTGACAAGGTCGTACCATGTTATTAATTGTTAACATAAATAATACCATCCTGCACTATAAAAAACATGAGAAGAAAAGGTAGCACCAACAGTAGATAGTCAAAGAAAAGTCTAGCAACCACCAACAGGCTGAAAAAAAAACTTCCTCTGTTTCTGCTAACATTATCAAACATAATTTAAACAGTACACTAAGTATTTCAGATCAGATATATATATATAAGATATTAATATTTAATAAACAAAACTAATTACAGGCATATTTTTCAATTGTACTAGGCAAACGACCTTTACAGGCAAGATCAAATCTTAATTTTACCCAAAGTAAGCAACTTTCCTCTATTGTTTGCTCTATCTTGCCCCAGAAATTATTGGTCACAGTATTAGACCAAAATTATTTTCAGATAAAAACATGTTATTTTGTTTTTTGACATTTTTATACATTTTTGTTCGAGGGCTGTGGCTAATGTTTTCTAGAAGAAAAACTATGTAAAAATTGACAAAATTTGGATAAAAACATCATTTTTTGCTAAATTGCACAGTACTGGTAAAGTCATGTGCCATATATTATATTATTTTTGTATTTCTTAATGTCCCAATTCAATATTTTCGCCGAGTTATTGTGGATTGATGCAGAAATTTTTTTGGTCAAAATTAGGGCCATTTAAGACCTTTGCCAAATCTATTCCTTTTATTGTGATTTATTAACACTGAATTTTTTCCTCTGTGAACCCTACATAAATTTTTTTAAAAATTTCCTTCCTACTTCATGTAATTAATTTTGGACCAAAAAAGAAACACAGGTAATTTTTTTTTCTTTGCTTCATCAAAATATCTTTATCATGATTTATTAACATTGAATATTGTCCTCTGTGTACCCTACATATTTTTTTTTTTAAATTTACTTCCTACTTCATGTAATTAATTTTCGACCCATAAAAGAAACACGGGTATTTTTTTTTCTTTGCCTCATCAAAATATCTTTATCATGATTTATTAACTCTCAGTTTTTTCCTCTGTGTACCCTACATATTTTTAAAAAAAAAATTTCCTTCCGACTTCATGTAATAATTTTAGACCCATAAAAGAAACATAGGTATTTTTTTCTTTGTCTCATCAGAATATCTTTATCTCACTAACAACTAAAACAGTAAACCATTCAAGACACAACTACTAACCAGAGGTCATTTATACTAT
>JAOXYI010000023.1:3295862-3309153 GCA_028566495.1 Lithophaga antillarum
GTTGCATGTTCATGTATTGTTTGTTTGTTCTCGTCTTCTTCGTTCCCGATGTTGCCTATGTCCTCGGATTGTTCCACTCTGAATGCTCCTTCGGTTTGCTCTCGCCTTTCTTGAAAAAACTAAAGGATCAATTGAAATGAAAATCGCCATAAATGATCTTTGCAAGACCCTGATCAAGTTTTGGTGTGTTTTGAAATCCAAGATGGCCACCAGCGTGCATAATGACATTGTATTGGCTGAGATTTATAAAAGTATTCTTTTCATAAACTACAGGGCCGATGGAAATTAAACTGGTCTGAAATGATCCTTGCAAGATCTTAACAAAATTTTTGTTTTGGGCCAACCAAATAGCCAGGGTGGTTGCATGGTTGCCTACGAGGGGATATTGTTTAACATTGGATCTTAAAGGAAATATGATGATAAAATCTTCTTCAGAACCATATTGTGCCAAATGGAATCAGTCTTGACAGAAATGTCGCTTGACTAAGTGCTATTACATATTTGGCATTGACGTGGAAATTCTAATTTTAACAAATGAGGCCTCCCGGTCCAAACATTTACGTCCAAAGTTTAACATCGGATGAAATATGGACAACCTTGAAAAATCTTGTTGAGAACCAAAAGCAGCAATGCTGTTATATTTGGCAAGAAGCAGTGTTTAGGTTTATGTAAATGAAGCCCCAAGAGTGTAAGCCCTGGAGGTCCAATTTTTTGACAAGCTCCAGTGAGGAAAATCTCCTGAAGTACTAGCAATATTTTTGAATTTTAATAATGTGCCAATGTATTACCAGGCGAGACTGTAGTTGAATAGCAACATTCCTATCGCAGTTGATGCGATATTGTGGAGGTTGTTCTAGTTACTGGGATTTTTTGATAGAGGGTTGGTCTTAAATATTCAAGAGGATTATCGAAAGCTTAAACTTGAAACATCGTTTCGAAAATTTTGTGTTCGCTCTCAGGAATTAGTTGATTCAGACATGTTTATGGCATGACAGATTCGTTATTGTCTCTCTTTACTAATTATAACGGGTGCTCCATACAGATCAAGAGAAATGTATCCTATTGATACACCTGTTATCACTCCCCATTTTGTGTTTTCCTATCTTCAGGTTTTTGATTTCGTACTCTCTGTTCTTTGTACTGGTTTTTCTTGTTATATCTGGACTACGATGTTTTTATTATAGGTTATTTGTGTTCGACTGTCGTGTCATTTTACTTTTCCAATTGTAAAACTTCCATTTTTTTAGTAGCAACTTCCCGTAACCTCTATGGGTAGAAATTGTTCTAACTATCAGGATTTTCTGAACAGGAAATCCTTGTTCTTGTGAAGTAAACCATCAAAAAACCTAAACAGAAACTGTTGCTTCGATAATTTTATGGTAACCATTACATCTGGTTGATCTCCAGGGAATTTCCATGTCATAACTGGTTCTAGACATGCTTCTGTTGTCTTACTTATGTTGTCCATTACTGTTGCTCGTCAACTATGATTCATAAAGAGAATGTGCAAACTGGGGTTTCACTAGAGGTGCTGCATGCGGAGTACTGTAACTGTACTTTGACCTTTTAGTCCTGGTGTTGTGGGATGTCCATGCTTTGATTTTTTTGCTTTGTATGGTGTTGTATTTTCATATATGAATTTTCATTTCTTTATTTATCGTCGTAGATTCTGTTATTGTCTTCTACAGCAAAGTATTTTCCCTCGTGTCTATTTATACCCAAATCATCTTCCATAAACACCTAACTTTCAGCCTAAGCACTAACAGGTATGTTCTGTTAATTTGCACCAGCTAGTTCTAATCTAGCAAGCAAGTATAACAAATTAAATATTTGTTATTTTAAGGATGCCAAAGTACACAGAACTCTTCACTAAAGCATGTTGGAAGTAAATTTGGGCCATTTTCACTGTAAATTGGTGTTAAACAAGAATAAATAAAGTTAAAATATTTATTTAACAACATACAACTGTATAACATTTCCTGTTTTCTTTATACCTGTAATCATGTGATCTTGTATAGATGAATCGGTAATTATGCTTGAATGAGTCTGGTATCATATGAACATGATAAGATATGATAAAACGATATTTTAATAATTTATGTTAAATAACAATAAATAAACAAGTAACGATTTTCTATTTCATTATGCAAAATTTCAACAACATATAAAAAGAAACAAAGCATTCAGATCGACAAAGTTGTTGTAACGAAGTTTTTACTATATTTAATATGCTATCATAGTATAATGTAATGTACCAAGTATTGATATTTTCCCTGGTCAAGTAATGAATCTCCAGATAAACACTGTATTTCAAGTTTTCCGTCTGATTTTAGCACCTTTTTCCTACAGTTTCTGAGTGCACATTTTACATTTTCATTGTTTGAAAAACTGAAAGTCATTCAACACATAAACTTACATTGTAACAATACCAGTATAGAAATATGATATGGTACATGAAATATAAATACTGTCTTTTTAAATATAGTCTTCAGAACGAAAGTTTCGCTCTGTCGACATTGCTGATACGTATGTATGATAGCAAATATTTAATTGAAATAAAAGTTTGTATATGTTTGAAGAGTGACCAATAAATCCACATTTCGTTCTCATATTCTTTTTAGAACATGGATTATTAAATATTCAGTAAACCTAATAATTTACACGAACACATTGAATTTTTTTTCGTTTAATAAGTTTTCCGAAAAAAAGAGAGCGAGAGAAATATTAAGTATATTGTAAAATCTGTCTTTGCAAAATTACGATTTCTTAAAAAATATGATACTTTGTTCTTACTTCATAAAAGTTAAGTAAATCATAACTTTTTAGAGATTCCATTCCCGCTGATTTTAAAAATATCTTGATTTTGTAAAAATATACTCCAGTCCACGATATAAGCATGGTAGCTAACATCAGTAGAATATAAGTACAAGTTGATCTGTTCCATGTCCAGGTTATTTCTAAATGACTGAACGTAATAAAATTCAGTCATGGGTCGTTAAATAATATATTGTTTCTGTGTTGAAGTACATTACAATGAAAACATTTAAAAGGCACAATTTTTGTTAACAATTGCATTGACATGAATGAAAATGACACTTAAATAATGAAAAATACCCGTTATTCAGTGAAATCACATTGTCGATGTAGTTAAATCTCGCTCATGGCGAGACTGAAAGTTAACACGACATAGAGCTTGAACACAACAATTTCAAAAAGTAAATGCTCTTTATATCTCGAGAATTAACATCTTGTACTACACGACTGTCCTTGAGGTCCGTTCCACAGGATTTCTTTGGAGAAATAAATTGTCACTTGCAATTCGTGTCACAAAACCGTCAAATATATATCAATTACTAAACCCCATTGAAACGAAAGTTCGTAGTCTCTACCCGTTTTGTTACGAAACAAAGGTTTCGTCATCTTTTGATCATTTAAAACATTGCAAATGCCCGAAACTTAATTGTTTATAGTGAAATCGAAATTACCGATCCTGAAATTCAACTGGTATGTCTTTTTCAAACGTTAAGACTGTCCTTAATGTTGGCTCCGCATCAAAATCTCTGGATGGTGCAAGCCAAAATCTCTGAGCAAACTGAAAAAGATAACAGTAAATTGAAAAGTATATTGTATTGCAGTTAGAAGTTTTTGTTTTCCTTTGTTTTTTTTAATCTCCTTTTATCGAACTGTGATACTAATCATGTTGCACGGCTGTTACTTAGTGTATAATATATAGTAACTGCAAGATGAAGAACGTCAACTGAAGCATACATGTAACCTTACTGTGCTTTTTACCTTTTTAGATGAAGGTCCTGTCAGTGTCCTTTAGCAATCTTATCCATTCTTACACAAACGTCAGACAGTGAAAATGACTTTCTCAGAAAATAAGTCGAAATAAGGCAAGGATAAACTTTTATGAAAAATACTTTAATGTTACTCGGTTATGGAAACAATAACAAAATGCGTTTGTATAAGGCCCATTTTATCTTTCAATCTTTCATTGTTCCAATTTGTATGTAATTTGAGAATGTTGTTTCAATATTTTTGGTAAATTAACAACTTATGATGTGTTTTTTATCATGATTGACCTAAATCTGTACATTTGGAATGTGATATGCTTATTCTTTGGAATCATTTAGTCGAATCATGAATGTGTTTTTATAGTACTGTCTCTTTATGTGCAAACTACAAAATGTACAATATACGTATAATTTGTGTGCATATCGAAGAAATACTTACTCGTATGATGGCTAGATAGAGTTCTTGCTGGGCCATCCGACGACCTGTGAAAGAAATAATACAAGGTTGTGAATTTAATCATTGGAAGAATCTAAATCGTAAGGAATGCAGTTTGCCTATCTTGTATATCATCATTCAAATGAATCGAAAATGAAGAACAACGATTTATTTTATGTATTTCAAACATATCACGGTAAGAGAGTTGACTTTCAAAAATCTCTTATGGTTTTGCCATTAGGATATTTGTATTTTCAGATAATGCTACATATAGAATGATAGTCATTACTCACCAACACAACTACGAGCACCAAATCCAAAAGGCAAATTGCTAAAGGCATTCCATTTGTTGTTTTCTCGTTCCCATCTTTCCGGGACAAAGTCATCTGGATTTACGAATTGGTTCACATCACGTGACATGGTAAATGTGTTCAAGAGGATACACGTCTGAAATGGAAAAGTTAGTAGAAGCTTGAATAACGAATTTCTTCTGAAATATTATATAAATTCAACTGAATAAAGAATGAGCTACATATTTTACCTTTGTATTTCAGCATTTATTACATTGATATTAAATTATATATTCAATTGAAAATATTAATTGCTGTGATGAAAATGACATTTTAAGTCTCAAGTATTTGACAGAAACATTATTATACTTACTCCTTTGGGTATGAGGTAGCCACCGATTACCGTGTCTTCTGTCATGACGCGGGCATTAATTGGTATGACTGGAAACAGTCTACAAAGAAAAGAACATTCACATGATAATGAATTCAATTATTAAATGTTTTAAAAAACTTAACTAAGAAGGCAAACCAAGTTTTTATAGATTCTTTCTGAATATTGACATGTTAAGTGAGTTTCGCCCAATAGTGTTTGAAGTGTTTTTGACTTAATTTGATGTTACCAAGGGGAAAATTATACTTTACGTTCAAATTTCAAACAACGTTCTATGATCACAGTCATAGGATTACATTTAAAGTACAGTTTTGATTATTAAATGAAAATAATATTCATTTTTCAGAACCAAGTTTTTTCTTCCTTTTATTTGTAAAATTTATTCGATATTTATTGCAAGTGATTTCAAATTTAATCTTATTGATTTTGAGTAATCTCCCTTTGAATTGTTCAAAGTACGATATGCACCTTAGTGTTTCCTTCACAACCGCTCTTGCGTACGTCATATTTGGCAAGTCTTCTGCAGTACATATTCTATTCTGAAGAACCGAATCAACCTCGGTAATGAGTTTTTCTTGCACTCTTGGATTTCTTGACAGTAAATACGTCACCATTCCCATAGCATTCGCTGACTAAAATGTGGATAAATAAAAACATTATAGCTACATAAACACATGAATACAAGCTAACATTTAAACTAAAAAAAAATACATTTTTGCATTGCAAATTTCACAACGAATGATTTAGTTTCCACATTTTATTTTCTTTCTCTTTAATTGTGAATATTTTCACAAATGATTCTTCAACAAGATAATAACAATGCTACTGTTATGGTTTCTGACCTTTTACCGGTTTAAATAGCATAAAGTTTCAAAGTATCATAAAAACAGATAGACTAACAGTTTCGAACAAAACCAACCAATCTCCGCGGTAGGTGCGTCTGCTCTGTGACAATTTTTTGTTAAAATTCTATAGAAACTTATCAAGAAAAAAATATATAGCGGTGATAGTGTTGCTACCGAACAATTTATTCTTTATGATGTTAAGATTATCAGCTAAAATCAGAACGATAGACCACCACTATAAAAAACCACAGCATTTTGTACAGTTTAACGCTCTACAATAAAGATATGTCAGATTGTTATAGTAAAGTCCATTCTTATGTAAACGTTTTTGAAATTTGATATTTCATAAACTTCGACGGCACGAGAACGGGTAGATATTTTATTACCGAAAAGATTCTTTATGGTTTGTGATTTAGTTTCAAGCATGCGTGACAGGGTTTATATTTTGTAGAGAGCTTTATGTCAATTTTATTTGCTAATATTTAGGTAAAAGTTAAACGAAATATTTCAGGATGTTATTGACTTCAAGAAAGTCAAATATTTATGAAGTTTTGAAAAGTAAATTGACATAAAATTATCAAAAATGGGAATAAAAGGAAAGTAATCACTTTCTATTAAAGGAATAAACGTTAAAGTAGAACATTAAAAAACTTCAAAATGAAGAATTCACTGAAATTTGTAATAAAATCTGAGGCGAGAAGCTAGAATTTTGTTTATATGATCTAAAAGTGGACATAATATCCCGATCAAAGTTTAGACACATTAACGAGACCCTTAATGAAGATATTAAGTGTGGCCAATTTGTAGACCTGATATGCTGCCACATTTTTAAAGGCTTTAAAGGCAGCATATTTTAATCTCGAGTCTGACGAATCAGAGTCAGCTACACAAATATTTTAGACTTACCGTATCTAAACCAGCTAACATTAGTTCTGTTGTGTTAGCATACACGGCTTCCAAAGGCAGATTTTCATTTCCCAGTAAATGTTCAAGAAATGATGCTTTGTTTTCCTCCTCATCTAAATTATTTTGTAACCTTTCATACTTTTCCGTTATTTCCGTAACTTTTTTGTCGATGTGTTCTCCGGCTAAAATGAAAAAAAAAACAGTGGTTGCTCAAAATCTGTAAATTTTCTGCATATGATCTATACATATCTATGTAATGAAAGATCGAGGAAAGACGTGCACAAAGAGATAATTTAAAATAAATATAAAAAGGAAAAATAAAATAGTATGAAACTAGTTTGATTTACATTTTCAATGTGGAATCTATATACCGAAAGAATTTCTTTTGGTTTATGTTTATATTAGAGGGATTTGAATATAAGAGAAATTAAGGAAAAGTTCCATCTCACACTTACATTTAGATAACTACTGGAAAGTAAATGCAGCAAAAATTTGTTTCCTGCTCTTCATCTTACAGTCACATTGAGGTCAAATTACTAGTTATTTCGCCTTATCCCTTTGCAGTAATATGTTTGATGTCATTTTTGTTTTTATTTTTTGAAAGTCTAGAATACTGTCCAAGAATATTCTGCTATACAAATATATATCTATAAATATTTAACGAAAAAATCCTGATTGATATCTTTTCCTACTCCCATTATACTTACCAACTCTGTAAATTGTATCCCATGCTCCTACATGAGTTTTCCAAATTTTTGTTCCCAACTTTTGATGAAGTTCTGCAAACACCATTAACTGATGTCCAGTTTTGAACATGTCTCCAACAGCGTCTATGAAAGCCTGATTCTCCTCTGTTACATTTTTTTCAAGGCAGCCAAGTCTTGACTCAAGAAGAACTGCAGAAATGGCTGGATAAAAAACAAATCTCAATACAAAACTTTGTGTCAGACCAATTTTTTCAAGAAGTTTAAAAAAGAAACAACTATAAAACATGTATTATTCTGTTAATCACTGCAAAGAGATAGTTTAAACTGTTGATAGTGTGAAGGAAAGTTTTATATCAAATGCAGTTTAATAGATTTGTTTTCAATTTTGATGCCAGATACAGCTACATAAAAAGCCAATTCATATTTTGCATGTTGAACAGGCTATCTAATGACTTTAAATATATTCAAAACACGCTATGTATGTTCAAACCCTATATGATGAACTATAACAAACGTGATATCAATGCTTAAGTATGGTATTGCGGTATCCTTAGGACACTTTTGATGCATATAAATCCAGTCAGTATCATATTACACAAGGTTTGCACTTTGGACGACAGCGCGGTTATTTGGTTTGAAAATTAGTAGAATTCCATACTCGTTCAACCTAGTATAGGTTGATGTCTTGACATTGTAACACAATACAAAGATATGCTATCATTGAATATTTAAATCTTTATATCTTTAGCTGAGGGTTACGAAGGGGTCTTTTTTTAAAAGCCAATGTTTTTGATGAATTTTCTTGCTGAAAGTTTAATATATGTCTTACTGACTTTTGTAAAGAAATGTAATAAATAGGTTTAAAATTACATAGTTAACGAAATACACTTAGCTTTTAAGTTCATTTTTTGTGAAAATAGATTAAGAAGCCCTAAAATGATCCTTTTAAATAAGCATTATATGATTGAATAGATAGATTCAGTGGATATTTATTTCGCTGCAGGGGACAACCGCTGAACGATTGTCTCCGTCCTCCTTTTGTACTGGAAATTGACTAGTAAACAGAATGAATTCATTCATGCTACAAATCTCAATTCATTCATGAATTTGTCAGTTTGTCTGATTATTTTAGCTTTTTATATGGTAATATTTATAGAAATACGATAAGAGAGAATCTATACTTAATATTATCGGTTGTTATTCAGTGCAAACTATGGATAACGACAGGCGAGCTGCTGTTCTGTTTTCAGATGGCATTTACGCAAACAAAATGGAAAATACTAAACATTTTTACAATACGGTGTCTGTAAACTTACTGTACTACAAAGGTTGTTATTCTAAGACTTGGTGTGGGAGAACTCATTTGTCAGATCATGTCCATAGTAATTGTGTTGATTAATTCGTTCACTGACATTCAGAAAATAAAGCTTACATTCTACTGTAGACACTTACATTCAATTGCCCATTTAGACAACTCATTCTGCAGATCTGGAATTGCATTGTTGTTTGAGTGATTGTCCCTTAAATGTTCTAATCTATTGACGAAATCAGTAACAACTTCGTTCATGATGTCGACATATTGAAGCACAGTCTTTGGTCGAAGCATATGTTTGCTAATGGCCGTTCGACATTTTGACCACTCGTCGCCATTTACACTACAAGTATGCAGAAGAAAATAAAATACAAACAAACTGTACAACTGCTGCAGAATTGGAAGACATTTATCAACAACTCATTTTAACTTTAAAAAAGTTATCAAATATTAGATTTTGTTAACTGTGTCAATTGCAAAAAATACCACAAAGATCTGGAAAGTGTAACTTTTGAAAAAAAAGGGCATGACTGTGTAACACGTTTTGTCTGTCATTAACCAGTAAGGAAGGTTTTATTTATTTATTTAAGAAGTACAAATATATTTGATTCCAAAAGGTTCCAAGTCGAATTCTTAAAAGTGTGATTGCTACGTGGAATCTACAGCAGCAAACAAAGGATTTCATTCTTTTTAATCCTTACCCTTCAAATTAAAGAAAACTATATACACAAATAATTGCAATGCAAATAAGACTTACACAGTCATAAGACCATTGGCTTGCTTTCTCATTTTCTTATATATGGTCCATGATGGGTATGGCGGTCTATTTGGAAATTTCCCCGCTTCACTGCGAACAATTTCCTCCACTAAATGTGGATCAGCTATTGAAATATTTGTAACAGGTCCCAATTTTTCTTTGAAAATAGGTCCATACTTTTGATGAAATCTTCGCTGTAAAGAAAAGAAGCATTTGTTTTTGTTATATTTCGGTGTGTATCTGCGCACCTCAAGGATTTTTCTTAGACACACGATTCTAAATTTTAACGGCCGCTTTAAATTTGACAAAGCGGCCTTTAACATTTTTTACAATAATAGAATAACATTTCATTCTCCGAATTTTCAGTCAATAATAAACACCATCATGTGTGCTACCTTTATGAACGCTTTTTATATGTAGTTTGACACGAATGTGTTTATACGACAATTTATTGCCTGTTATTCAAGATTACATATTTTATACATCATTAAATAATTGTAAAAGGTATATAATTTGACTGACAGATTAGTATGTGTGCACTTTTATGAAGAGATTGGCCTAAATAACAGTAGCCTGCTGATTACAAGGTTACCCTTTTAAAATAACTGATGAATACTTTATGGTGCTACTTAATGATTATGTATCGCAACTGTTGATTAAAATACGATAGGAACTTGATAAGTAATGCTGATAAAGACATGTACATCGGTAGTAAATTAAATGTTATTAGATTTGTTCTGATGTGGTTTAAAACAACTGTTTAGAATTGAAAAGTAGGACAAATTGCAATGATAGTTGTTGTATTAATCAACACTTTACCGCTTAATGCATACAGACAAATTACGACTAATATTACGCTGTCACTCATGCATCAGTACCTTAGATAATGTGAAAATGATCGACTCAAAAATAATTATGTAGCTTATTCGATAAATCACATTATGAAACAGGCATTTAGTAACACTTCATCAATTTGCTAAAAGCTTTTTATTTCTAGCATTTTTCAAAATTTTATTAAATCACGTTTGCACCCTATTTCACGTCTTTTTCTAACTTGAAAAATTACTTGGCACACAATATCAAATAGGTCAGGGCGTGCTTAAAACGACACAAAAAATGCAAGCAACCACGCAAAAATGTCAAAGGTGTTTAACGCAAGGTTGTTGATATGCATTTGTTTGTCATGGTTGTTACATAGATAACAGAACTCTCTAGTGATGGAGATAGAATGATGAATGTGAATGAACTCATTGCACGCTATACTGATGCCATATTGATGCAGCTATATCCGGAAAAATCTCAGTAATTCACACAACTGCAGCAAATTGCGATAGTGTCAAAACATATTTTCTTCGATCAATAAGGAGATACCGAACTGGTTTATTTCGTGAAGAACAATTATATTACTATATGATAGGAAGTTATAGAAATTTTATTATGCAAGAACTATATCGATATTTTGTAACATTTGACTACCAAGATTAAAAAGGTCAGCAATTTCACGAGAAAAGAGAGAAAAAAAACACAGAACTGAAACTAAGTTTAAGTGATTTTTCCCCTTTTTTATCTGTAAAAAATAATTAAAATGACGGTTAATATCGAATTTCCGGTCAGTAAATTATGATTTTATTTTAAACAATCTTCCTATTTTGATTTTTTTCAAAATTTGTGATAAGACTGAAGACCAACATCATTATAGTTACAATATTAAAGATTCTTGAAGCCCTTTTTGTCGCTTCATCAAAATATTTTTTATGTCTTCAAAATATTTAAAATACATAAAAGGGTACAAGTGTCCGAATAATTTTTAACGGCTAAAGAAAAAAATGTCTTAATCGAATATATTTTCATATAAACCAAGCCCTTTGCTTTACAATATCTTGAATAGCAATTAACCGGTACATTTGATTTTAATACATGTACATCGTGAGTGGATTTAGATAGATCGCATATTGAAAAGTAATTCAGTTTTTCTTGAAACGATGACTGCAGGTGGTGTGTTCTCGTTTTGCCCGTGTTTCCTTTTAACTTCAAGCGAGAACTCGTCATCCGATCTCTTTGAGAGTAACAGATATAACTCAAGCAGCATTTTTCAACGCATTATTGGTATAAATCAATGCAAACGAACAGTTATTGGGGAAACTTAATACAAAATGATAATTTGATGTATGTCAAAATATGTACTTTTCGTTCTGATTAGCATTAAAAATAGAAGCAGTGTCTTAAAATTGTTGCAAAGCTGGGCCGCTGCATAACAATTATTCGAAATGTAATTTTAAAGAAGTACAACTTTTCACATAATTTCTGACAGTTTTAACAAGTTTTTGAGTTGAATTTTGTTTTGATTTGATAATATAAAACATAACTGTAATTATCATTCTTTATTTACATCGATGAATTTATATCATATATTTTTTGCTCCGTTAATTCGATCAGTTAGTGTTTGTTTATTGATCTAACTTCTGTTTATAAAACACTTTGAAAAATAAAAAGTTTGAATACTGAGCTATACATTATATATAACACACCTACTCCAAACTACTATTAGTATATGTGATAGAGACAAGTAAAATGCTACATACCTGAACTTTGTGCATTTGTCCTTTATTTTCTCCTCTAAAGTATTCTAGAGCGGTACCAATAACTGGGTATCCGCTTGGTCCCGGTAGGTCAGCCATTGTCTTTGTCATTGGAATATCGTTTATCGATGAAATCGTCGATGAAGGTTTAGCGGACGTGGCTGCCGTGTCGCTTGTCAGAAGTCTTTTCGGTGATTTGGATGCAATGTTTGTTGCCGTTGATAGAACTCTCTTTACTACGTGCTCTGCCATTGTACTAACTATGATTATATTTTTTCCTATGTATTTTTCTTGAAAATGAAATATTTCTTTCCTTTCTAATAACTTTTCATTCCTGTAAAATAAGATAAATTGTCACGTAAAAATGCATGAAAACTCTATTTATGCCTCTGTACTAGAAAGTTGTGAATTATGTAATCCGAATTTACGAAAGATGTAGTGTATTCGCACTAGTGCCAGTTCAAATCGTAAGATAATTTCTCAATACTATACGCCCGCGTCTCTATTATAGTATGAAAGCACCCACTATGAATACGTACAACCTCGCTTCGAACAGTGAATGTTTGCCTGATATAGCGGGTCAATACGTACGATATTCAATAAACATGGGACGTACATAGGATTCTTTTTTGGATTGTTTGCATTATCTCAAGAAGAGAAAACAACAACTTGTTGAATGAGAAGTTTCTACAAAGACGAGATCTCAAGAGTACAATAAATGCTTTAAAATTGACAGTATTAAAGTTTTTCACCTGACGCTTAAACAAACAGACCTATTTCTGCACTCAAAAATTGCATTGATATACACAGGTCTAAGTATATAAGTTTGAAGAGGAAAATCAATTGACTTATTAGATGTCAAATTTCAAGGTTCATACTTCTCTAAAAATAAGGTCAATGTTGACAATTCTTAATTAATATTTTAAATCTATCATGCGTAATCATATATCTGTAACACATGTTTGAAATGAGATTGTAGTTTCCCGGTATTATAAAATTAAGGTTAGAAATGGTAAAAGTATACAACACATATTTTTACTTTTCTGTAACGAAATTGATATTTATTTTGTTTATTTCAACAGCTGTTTCATGCGATTTGTTCAACTTTTTATCTTAGTACTTTCTTTTATTTCTCAAAGGTCACAAAGTTTAGGTTATGTACATTTATAACATAGTATTGGTAATATCATTGAAAGCCATTACTTTTTATATCTATGCACGTAGGAAATTGTCGTTGTCCTTTTATTTTATGTTACTGTCCTTTTATTTTG
>JAOXYI010000023.1:3324259-3335774 GCA_028566495.1 Lithophaga antillarum
TCTTTATCACTTTGCGAAGACATTTTTCATTGTTTATGGGATAAACTTCATGCGTCTTATTAAACAGTTAGATAAACCGACAGTATTTTCAACAGTTTAAGTTCGTCTGTACAAGTAGTGTCACTAACGACCACGAATAATTCCGAGCTGAAGAAATCAGAATTTGACACTGTGAAATGATGACGACAGTTTTGTGTTCTTTGTCAAACATTTGGATAAGATAAACAACACTTTCAGAGGTTTAAGAATATAAGAGCTCCTTCCTACGGATAAGTTTGTCATCGACAATTAATAATTCAACGCTGAAGAAATTAGAATTCGATCACTTTTTTGGTCTGTTTTTAAAGCAAAAAGAAAGTTCATTAGATCAAAATATCCTATACAAAAGGGGTCGTCCCTAAGATACATGTACATACAAACAAGGCAAAAAATAAAGTAGAAACAACTTAATTTTTTGACGCCCTGACAAACTACTCGGTAACCTACCGATAAATTTCTCAATTCAAAGCATTTTTACATATGGAAATAATAGTTGGAAAACAGTTCATCAGAATTTTTTTCCAAAATTTTACAGGAAGGTGCAATTTCAAAAATAAATTCTAATCTGACATTGACTACCTTGATCTTTGATTGTCGTATAGACTATTCCTAATCTTTTTTCTGGATAACATGCCTTGGGTTAAAACTGGGACATATGCAAGAAACAAAAATGTTGAACACCTTGAGAAACAGGTGAACTAAGAACGTACTTTTGATCTACATTATGTAATTGAGGCCACATAAATAAACCAAAAATTGGCATGTAGATAAATTTCAACACCTGGTTATAGTATAACGTCGGGTCACATATACTGCCTTCAGAAAATGTACTGAACAACTTCTAACCTTGATGAATAGCAACTATTTTATAAATACCGACAATTATCATAAGTAAATATTTGCGAATGTCCTTCAGCACGAGTTAAAGGGTATGTTCGTACTAAAAATACAAACATCTATACCAGTAACTGTAGCTTCTTCATATCTTATCTATGTTATCTGTTTGTAAAACGTTGAAAATCACGAAAATGGGCTCAAAAAGAGCAAAAAGTATTGCCCTGTGCAAACTTACTGACCTGGTAGTATTCGATTTTTCTTTAAATAGTTTTTGCTGACACTAAGTGTGTCATCTACTACTGATAAGTCAAACACGAGAGTATATTTACAATACAATTTAAAAGGTGGCTCGCGTTAGAAAAAAAACGCTGCATTGGTAGACAAATCTAATTGAATTACCTCCTAGACGGGTATTTCAAAAGAAATAATGGGTTATTAAAACAGAAAACGTGAAAAGATATTCATTAGATCATATATACTCAAAGTATTCACACAATTATGTTGACAAAGAAGCAGTGTCATCAAGAACCTAATTATCAATTTTTACGCTTTAATCTTCATACATTTTCTGTTTTAATTGTAACTTTAAATCTGAAGAGTAACATCTAGGTTTTCTGTATACAAAATGTACATTCATATTAACTTTTAAATGAAATGCCCGTTCATGACCCTAGTAAAAATGTAGTTTCAAATACTTGAGGAATGTTTCGTTAAAGTGTAAGTACGAGATATGGATCTTAATACGGGGAAAATATAGATCAACAATAAATAAGTTAATAAAATATTTCATAAACTTCGAAGTGAACTAGGTGCATATAATAAAGTCTTTATTTATTAACGATGGAAGCTACTAATTCTCGGATTAATCTTGAGGCGTCTTGAGTTCATCGTCATTAATTAAGTACACAGCTTCATGAATTAAGTCTGAAAATAATAAAATTCTTTGAACACGCACCGATTGCTCTTATACAAGAATTTAGCTTTTCTGAGACCAAAACAAATGTTTGATTCGACCGCAGAAAGTTTTTACTACGTGTATAGTTTTTGATTCCACCGCCAATTACTATCTAGTAAGGTTTATTTTAATAGAACATCAGCTTTTGTCTTTTGCACTAAAATCTGAGCAGGGGAATTAGAAGATTAACGAATGTATTCAACGATCGCAAACTATGATTACGGTATTTTAACTGCCATTATAAAAGCTTTTTGCCTTTAAAAGGATGAACTGTTTGTCTGCATCAAAATTTCGTTGAAATGGCACAAGCTATCATGTCGCAAATTTTATCTAACATGCAGCACAGTTCTTTCCCTTTGCAATTTTGGTAGTGAACATATCAACAGAATGAACTAACACATGTCAGTAGACCTATTCAGAAACTGAAATTCTGTCATAGAAGTGACACTGCACCAGTCACTGCCAGGCTAGACTTTATCTTCATATGTGCAATGTTTCGGATACAAGTCTGGGCGAAATGCATACGAATTATACCCACTAGGGGAAACAGGAAGATCCTTGCTACATGTACCACGGAAGCGACAAGATGGAGACACATCGAAAGAACTAGTAAGCAAACATGTACAAAAGGATATGTCGCTATTTATTGAAAAGTAAAATTATACAAAATATATTATATTTTGCATTCAAAAAGCCACTGTCTTTGTTGTTCGTTATATTTAGTCACGTGCTCGTTGCTTGGAGACTGAGTATTAAAAGAGGTCGCCCACACATGTGGGCGGCCTCGTTTTCAGTTGACATCGTAGTTCCCCCAGGCCCTGATCTCAAAGCGGAGCATATGGAGCGACCAGGTTACTGAGGCTAGTGTTGTACATGTTCAGCGTCCTCTCAAATGACAGGCGGTAATACTTAGAAGAATAAAATTCCCACATAATGCTACTGAAATTTTGAATAGGTCCATTATGCAAAAATTTAATTCGGCGAAATAACGTTAGAGTTTTACGAAAGATGAATAAGACCTTTGTCCAATACGAACTTAAATCATTTCTTGAAGCCATGAAATTTTACATTGGTGTTGCATTCGTAAAAATTGAATCTCTCGAGACTAAACTAAACACTCAATAATGTTGCATGCAGTGCTCTTGTTCAAATTTACAATCATACATGCCTGATATATGGGCAAAATTTCCCAATTTTATATATCACAAAGAAGTTTCTTTATAATGTAAACTTAAAGCATAATGCTTTTTAGTACAGTCAATCCACGATGAAAAAACCTCCAAACTATACACGATGCATGTATTACTATTAGATAATGAAAATTCCAAACCATGAACTGAAAACGAGAGAACTTTCTCTATGTAACGCAGACCTGTAAACCAACGGAAAGTATATTTATGTACTGAAAAGGATAATTGTGTTCATATTGAAATCGATGACAATCTTCAAATCTATCTATAAATACATTAAGCTGGTCTAAATTTGCCGTTAATAGAAAATTAAACAGTTTACAGCTATTTTAACACACACGTAAGGACGGCATCCTCAATATATAAGTGCAATAAGTCAACTACAATTTTTTTTTTTTTTTTTTTATATTCATTACTTTTTCTAATATACGAATAAATATGGACATCGAATTTGTGATTTATATCTCACGAAAAGGCAAATAAAACGTAAAGTGCACTCTTCCCTCCCCAGGAACAACAAACACGTTTTAAAAAATCATCTTTTTCCACAAATATAGAAACAAATTTATTTTATGCATGATATCCGAAAAATATGGCAAAAATTCATCCACATACAGCAAAGCCATATTGCCAATCGCAAACAGGTTTAGATTAAAATTTTAAATCCTTAACCGATCTTCTCATTTTCTATTTTATTTTTCTGATTACCCGAGACTCATCTCTGCATGGCGTATCTTTTTCTGTCACAAATATAATATAGATAAACATTACGTCACTCTCGGCAAGTTGATTAAAAATTAATTTTCTTCTATTTTGAACGGTAAAGTTCAAAACACTTATACCAACTACTTCACTATCATATAAAACACTCAAAATTAGAAACGTAATTAAATCAGTTACTTTTCTGACATCGTACATAATTCGAAAGAATTTTTGTGTAATCTATTCCGAACAGAATTTTAATCCTTTAACACGGAAGCTATTAAAAAAAATGACTGTGATAAATTGCTATTTAAAACATTATTCAAAGAAATAATGTTCAATCATAATTTAACGTGCAGTGTTTACGATGCAAAACAACTTTAAATATTATATAATGTTATTTGTAAGGGGTTAAAGGAAGCAAATATAAATCAAGTTCGATGTATCTTGGCACCAATCTATCCCTATCAATTCATTTATTTTCTATTAAATTTTTTGCTTTAAAATATGTGAAGCTACTTAAACATACTAAGACAGCAACCCCAGAAAGTACATATAGCCACAATGAATGGAGAACATGGGATAAGACGTTTGCATTCATTATGTCATTGATCGGATATATAGTTATTAAAGCCTTGTTTGAAATATAAACTTACGATACCAATTTCAGTGCGCAATACACTTGTTTCTGGAATAACCTTTTTCAGGTACGCTCGAGGCCAAAAATATTAGGAAGCTAAATACATAAAATGTTTGGGAGCATCAAACCAAAAAGTACCTTAACAGAACAAGCAAAACCGTCTAAGGACAATTTTGCCTGAGGGAGTTGTAACCTTAGTTTAATAATTTCATAATTTAGAAACTGAAAATTTCAATCAAACTGTATCATTTAAATCATGCCAGTGCCAAAGCACCGGCTACTGGGCAGATGATACCCTCGGGGACTGACAGTCCACCAGCAGCGGTATCGACCCAGTGAAAAAGAGGTTTCGTACATTACGTATAAGTCTCTTTATCTGACCATTACTAGACATTCCTTGTGTGATGTGGAAGTCTTGAGTGGCGAGATAAACGTCATTCCCCATTCTCTTTTCACAAGTCGTTTCGAGGATTTCACTATATCGGTGTTTCACATTTTTCTCAGTTTGAGCATGAGCGACAAAATTACAAATTCAATGTTTTCGTGAACTAACAACCTGTAAAATTCAGCTTAGATAAATTGTGTTCCTTTGTCAGATACGACGGTGTGTGGAATTCTGTATCGTGCGAAAAGTCAATATAACTTACTGATACGGTTTCATGTTCTCCAAAAGTTAAAGCACTAATACGCCGTTGTATAAAAAATACAGATGATACAAAATGAATTTTGTCGGAAAGGAATAATTACATAAATTGAAAACGTGCGAGTGGTGTGATTTTTGACGGTTTTTGAAAGTTCCCATAGCAACCGCAATTTATGTTAGTTTTCGCAACACACGGCTATATGAATGTATTTTTCTGAAACATTCATTCGTAACTTTTCTGCAGGGGAAACAAAAACTATTTCCGGATATTTGCTGAGCAGCATCTGGTGCTGAATGTATAGCGATTGAGTAAAGTGGTTCTTTATCGGTTTCAACATACAAGATTAGCATTTTTAAAAAAGCTGAGGTCAGCCTTTTGGCAATTATTTGTAGCTATGCATTTCAATCAGTCGATCGGTAGATTTCCTAGACAGACTCGACAGTCAAATTATGCAACGGTATATATAGATCTACTGGATTCCTGTTTAAAGTTGGTAAGCTCTAATGACAATGCAAATGCTGACGTAATAAGCACACAAATTTTTAGAAAATTATACAGTTCTATCTGCTCATTTATTTACTGAAAACAACAAATCCGAATTAGAAACGTAAGGGTGAGTGAGACACGTATTATATTTCCCTAAATATATCCGTCTCAGTTCTTTGTTTTGTATAGTAGAATCGAACTTCGATCTTCATAGCGTTTGAAAAAACAGGAGACCACGTGTGTTAAACACTCTTTTCAGCGGAAGTTTTGTCCAACCGTTACTGTCAACTGCCGTGACGGCTGACAATAAAAGGGATGTTCAGTAATGTATAGATGGAAGCGCTCCTTACAAAACCCCATTAGTAAATATTTCTTTATAATTTGTAAATACATGTTACATTACAGAAAGCCCTAATGCGAAAGCAATGGGTTAACCGTACTGAAACAAGTTATCATGAGGGTTGGGCTTTTGGGTTTTATTGTCACTTTGGGGAATTTTTTAGCTACATTGTGACTAACAGACTTGCTGGTGGTGCAGCTGACCGTTGAAACCTCCGACCTTTAATAGTTGTCTGAAAACCTTAACACATAAAGCAGGGCGATCGAGTGGGCTAAAGTCCATGACAGCGATGTTACGCCAGTACTCACGAGTTAGCTCCCAAACTAGCACGAGATCCGGTTAACACAACATAACACTGTAATGCCAGTACTTCAAGTATTGCCAGACCTGCATTGTACATATCGTTTTCTTCATCTCATAAATGAACTTATTATGTTTCTTAAGCCAGTATTTTCAAGAATTTGAGCGATAAACAGATTCTGAAAATCATTGTCACAGCTTTATACTTAGAGATCATCGCGTGTTTCTAAATTTTCAGAAGATAACTAACATATATCATACCTCTTTGCGTATTGATTTCAAATTATCCTTGTGTTTTACAATTTTGTATTTTTTCCCGTTAATTCTCTAAAAGTCCTATTATTCATATTCAACACTTACTCTACAGTTTCGCGACCTCCAAACACTAGTATGTCACCTCAGTTGTATACCACAGAATCCTTTAGTAGCCTATGTTCGTCTCCACTAAAAATCTGGCGAAGAATTCACTCCATGCATGAAGCCAACTAGGCCGATCATGAGGCGCACCTCTCTAAAAAGTGGAGAAGAATAGAAGCTGTAACCCTTTTTCGTCCGTCTTTATATTTTCTGGTATCTCCACATATACCCTGCTTTTTACCTACGTCGCCAGCGACGAGCGCAGGTCTAGTAACTGCTCGACTCCGTCCGTCATTCTATCAGTCCGTCCGTCCGAAACACTTTGGGTTGAAATTTTCGTCAAAGTTTTCTTGGCTTCTTTGGAAGGGATTGGTTTTATATGTGGTCTTGAGCTTGATAATGTTGAGTTGTACCGTGCAAGCAATTTTCAGATCTGTCGTGCAGCCACTTCCTGATTCCCGATAGTTTGAAATTTTGCATGCAGCGACGCAGGTCCAGACCCAGTATTGGTCTTGTTTGTGTGTAATCTGAACTAGAAGTTTCAAGTATTTCGCGTATTCACAATTAGTTTTAAAAATGTAAAAGGATATGTAATGTCTCTGAACGTGTTTAATCAATATGTCGTGCACAATAATAATTAAAAATAAATAAGGCATTGACTTCTTCATTTTTCACAAAAAATTGTGTTATATTTTGATTAGAAAATGTGAGGTCCACACCGAAAAAAAGGAATGGTTATAAAGTTATGTTGTGAAAGGAAAACAATCATTGTCTAATTGTTAACAAGTTCACTTTTGTTGGAGGAATGTATTATTCGATACATGTATTTATTTTTTTTAGCAATTTAAAGGTCGATACACTAAAATAATCCCATTAAAAAGATGACAAACTATCCGCAAAAACCGCACAATGAAATTTAATATCCCATAATGCACATTTCACCACCTGTTCACAAGATATACAGGTGATAAAATATAGCGTTACAATTTAATCATTCACAAACAGTTTCTACTCATGCAAATCCGCAATTTTACTACTATATGAACCCATTTCTACATCCGTATAGTCGGTATATTCATAAACTGATTTGTGTTCAGGTTTCTTTCATAAAACACGAAAAACTATTGTCAAATTATTGAATGAATAAATAAATCGATTAATTGATGTGATTTTTACTCGACTAAACAGAAACAACAATGAATCAATAAGGCCACTTTGGCAGGTTTTTGCCCCCACCCTTTTGTAATAATCGTTTTCATTAAAGACTGCGGCTATTTGTACTCACTTTCCTGTCAAAATTGCACCAAATTTTATTCAGACTCAAGCGTATAAGAAAACACCCATTGTTGAGATTTTATCAACACTGAAAATCAAGATGGTACCATGAATGTTGTTGTACTGAGAAATGCAATAAACGAGGACGACAAGAAGATGATGTGTTAATAGAAATTATGTTTGTCAAGCTTTATCGTCTTTTTTCGCTGTCAAAGGAATTGCAATACTTTATAACTTCGAGAATGGGTGTTAGTGAAATAATTTTGCGTAATTTTTCATTCTGGCAGTTTTACCTGCCGAAATAAACTTTTCAATGAGAGAGAAACTATTGTAAACTTGTAATATGCTTAGTAAATTTTACCAAAGATTGGTCAGGTATTTACGTCAAGTGTCTACTAATATATATACACTTGTATAAGTACATGTGTACTGGATATTAGAGGGTACGCCGAGTATACAGTATTTCCGATTTCAAGAACGTGATGGAAATTGTAAAATATTTGTATCTGCACAAAATGATTCAAATGATACTCTTCTTATCGTTTATTGTCCCATCTATCCCGAAACTTAGCGCGACTTTTCACTCTTTTCTTCTAGTCGTTTACTAGGGAAGCGCATGATTTGTGTAAAGAATATTTCAGACATTTGTGGTCTATTTTATAATATCAAATTCACGTACATCGCATTTTTCTGCTCTTTTCAAAGTATTTTCGGGTACGCATGTCGACAGGGAAGAGAAGGGGGAAATAAAATAATAAAAATACGGATAATTTAAGCACTCAAATACATTCCATTAAATAACGAGTCTGAAGTTTTGTCGTACACTTATTTGACCCTCCCAAGGTAGATACCGATATTAATTATCTATCTACATTCTTTCATTTAATCACGTCAGCCAACATGCATCAAAGCCTGTTATCTCTTGTTTGTATTAGTTATTTTTGAAAGCAAAAATATGTGATTAATAAATAATTTATCGGAATCGACGTTTCCTTATAAAATCAATATAAAAAAATAATCTGTACAGAGGAGGGTAACACGGTGCAAAAACATCAGCTTAACATACCTGCTTGACAACTAGAACGAATGGGGTGATGTGTACTCTGTATCGTCCCCCTCAAGAGTTATTTGATAATGTGCGTTCATTTGATTTCACCTGTTTTGCGGGCGTCGTGCATATGATCCGAGACCAAAAGTTAATTTTACATTGTATGCTTATATATTGAAATAAACATGAATTAAAACATTGAAGGCAACATTCTGGAAACGACGGCAAATACATATTTCTGGGTGGCTTCCGAATGAATTTCTTATATTTTGACTTTTTTGCACTTGACTAAATTATTACTTTTCATCTATAGCTGCTAAAAATAGAACTTTTGAAAAGGTAAACTTTCTCCATATTCAAAGCAAAATTTGTTCAGAAATATTCCTGGGGAAGGCGTAAAACACATAAGGACTAAAATCCACTGAGTTTGCATAGAGAATGAGCGAAGTGACTGTGTTCTCGGGCCATACTATAGGTCTATATTAGCATAAAGAAAAATTTGGGTTAGAAAAAAAATTGTGATTCTTATACTGGGTTTCTTTTTGTTTGTTTGTTTTTCTTTTTCTTTTTTTTTTTTTGGTTGTTTGTCCACTCTATTTAATATCAACATTTTTTTGGAATGCAAAATCCTGTTCTGAAAATAGCATTTTTAAAAAAATTACTCAACCCAGTGTATACATGTTGTGTGGCCTAAGCCTTCTATGTTGCATGTAAAACTTATTTATTTTTGTCTGTTTGTGTTAGATTGTTTACAAAGTTGATATTATCTAATACGATAATATTAAGATCAAAATTCCCACATGACTCACTGATAAATCACAACACCCCCATCGACAGCTTCAGTATACCAAAAAGGTAAATTGTCATACGCATTTTAGTCTTTTGTCATTTGTTCATATTTAGGCAAACAGTGAAGTTGCTCATTTTTCATAGGAAACATTTTTTGTTTTAGTATTTCGGATTGCTATCTCCAGCTCTCCACTCCCAAGTAGTGTCTTAATCACTGGACTTGCTTACATCATATCGAGTGCATGCTCGAGATGAATATATGTCAAGCGCTAGAGTTAGTAATGAAAACCATTCAGTACTTTTTTTTTTTAAATGTTTATATTTCGACAAGCTATCTTCAGTCTATTTAAGGTAAATAAGACGAAATTTCCGAACACAGTTTATGTAGGTTCTGGGCTTTAGTGGGAGAGAGCTCAGCGAGAAAACTTACTGTATCTACTTTGTAACTTTGTGCTCATTATGTCTTCTAGAAAAAAAAAACTATTTTGAATTTTTGGGGTACTGCAGTTGTATATAGCATGTAAAAGTATAAGTAAGAATACAAAAGTCCAAGGTAATTTCAATTAAGGGAAAATCAAAGGAACAAGTCAATAAAAACTGACAAAACGGAGAAAACATTTACCATCAAAAGTTACGGAACGAGAACGACATATAAGAAATAACTTTTAAAAAATGTAAAATCCTTAATGCTATGGCAAGTTCTCAAAATGATTCCGAGGGATCGGAACCCCCACTCCTGTTTGTCGAAGCAACTTTTAAAACTCAAACTAAAACTTAAAAAACATCGTGTAAATTAAGCCTTAATCCCCATCACTGTCAATAAATCCTGTTTTGAATAATGCTGGATCCTCCCTACTTTCACACGTCTTCGATTTGTCTCATATGAACACGGTATGGGAACGGAAATACAATGTAGTATAGGTTTTTCGAAGCGGAGGAACATTAACTCAGCGTACATTTTTCTGTGACTGTAGCATTCCATGTATTTCTCGTTTTAAAATCTTCTATAATGCAAAATGTAACAGAATTCACTTAAGTTTGTAGTCAAATTGCTGATGCTTTAACTGGTTAAAACAGAACTAATTTACATTTTGTTTATTTTGCCGAACATCGACACAGTTACTGGTTAAGTCGAAAACTTTCCATACATATCACTCGAAATATGCTTGCTTTTCAGATTTAGAAGAAAATTTTGTTTCTGTTAATAGGCAATATGAATATACAAAGAATATTGATAATTTTCAGGGAAGTACATGTTCATATTGATCTCGGATTTCGATGCCTGTATGCATTGCTTATTTTATCCTGTATGCTGTATCTTCAGAACCTCTATGCAATTTTGGCAAAATATTCTTTTTCTCGTATCCGGGCAATATTTCACATTTTATCATTATTGTGACGTTGAATTCAGGTTTTCACAAATGATGTTTTTGAAACCTGAAATAATAATCGAACTAAATTTACTACAGTGTACATGTTCACATTTGCATGGTTACACATGAGTGTAATAAAAATTAATTTACGAACACGGACAATTTTTACTATTTCTAAACTACGCACATACAAACTGTAAACATGGTAAAAGAGTGAGGTTCTCATTTTGAGTTGTTTTTTTTTATTAACTTTTTACGCAGTTTTGAGTTTTTGTAGCTCAGTCTAGTCCAAACCTAGCAGGTAGCGCAAAATATATTAGGCTTGTGTCGAATCATATCCATTCCGTCATTTTTTTCGGCTTTTTTTTTCTCTGTTCAGCGTCATGTTAGGCACATGGTTAGCATACTGAAAGCAGGTGAATATGCACCTAGATCTACACTTAGATTTTGCATTTAATAAGGCTTGATGATATCGCTGAATATCAAATCTTTAAAATAATAGCTTTCCAGAGCTATTCTTACATTTACAGAAAAAACACT
>JAOXYI010000023.1:3469326-3485684 GCA_028566495.1 Lithophaga antillarum
GTGGAAAACGATTTATTTTGAATTAAGTCTTTCTCTTTTGACAAATTCAAATATTTTATTTCTTAATTTTTGTTGGGTAAAATTTCAGTACTTTATACCGCCCCCCTGTGGTGAGTGGGATATACAAGACCAACAATTCTATACTAAATGATCTTTTACTTTTTAATAGTTAATGTTATGCATCAAGAAAACCAGCTGATGGTTATTGAGGTCAAAGTCGTTAAAGGTATACCCTTTTGTGAATGAGAATGGTTTTTGTGTAATATCAGTTTATAACAAAACAAGACCACTTATTGAAGTCCTCAGGATATTGAGGAAAGTTGAATCGTTTTCTAATTGGATTTAGTTTTAACAAGGACCTTATCCTAAAGGATTATATGTGCTTAAGAGTTTAAAATATAAATTGTAGGTATTAAATTTATTAAAAAGTATCCGTATTTCAATGTATGGCTTATATTAAGTACAGATTTGAAGTTGGATTCATAATTTATCTTCTAGTTTTCAAACTTAAGACTCTTTAGAGCCTATCCAAGTAAACTTTTACATTGGTGTGTCTTTGTGCCTGACAGGAAGTTCAAAGAACATTCAAATTTTATCTGCATTTTTTACTGACATTTTTTTTTTCAATAACAATGACTGCTCAAGGTTTATCTTTCATGGGAAATGCAGAAGACCACCTAAATTTTATTTAATGTTGAATAGAACCCTATAAATATATAAAAATCACAATCTACCTAATTTTATAGGCTATTATTAAATTCATATTTCCTTAGATAGTCATCAGAAATGGTGAGAGTCAAGTATAATGGCTTATCCGAAAAACTAAGAAAAAAATTCATAACTTTGTAACGTGGTGATTTTTATCGAATTTGTTGAATGCACCTCAAGGGCTCTCACTGCATATAAAGATAATATCGTTATTATATCACAGATGAACTGATAGGTGTTATTTTAATCAACGTTATGAAAGCATGGGTGATTTTCATAGCCAGTAATGAAAACTGAACATTTCACACTGCCGATTTTGTAATTATTTAAATGATTTTTACAACATCAAAGCTTCTTTACTAAACTGTTAATAACTTAACTGTGAAAGGTTAAAAAAAAAAGATGACTACACTTTTGTACTTATCTAGGCTTTGAAGCTTGAAGTGTAATTATGGAAACTTGACACACACCAGAAATGTTTTTTAAAACATGGAAATTAAGTGTCTAGTTTTTAACAGTGCAAAATTACCTAGTTTTCAGCTGAGTGTTGAAAAAATTGGAAATGACAGTGTGTTGAAATGGAAAACTTTCTTACATAAATCTACAGTCTGTACCCTAATGTAAAACGATTGCCTGAAGAAAGTAAGAAGAACTGCACCAAATCACTATCACGATAACAATCTGTGAATCATAAATGTGGCGACACTATAATTTGGATATAATTCCTGCATAAAAAGATGAGCGAAAAATAACTGTTTTATTGGATGCTAAAATAAATTGTATTTTAGATAGACATGATAAAAAGTAATATATTATTGTAAAAAGCGGAGTTAAAAATAGATTTTTAATGCAGGATATACCATATTAGTTTTTGCATATTTAAGTCATGAAGTTTACTCTGACAGATTAGATTTAGCAGATGGACCATTCTTTATGGAATATCATTGTGTCTTGACCAAGGAAAAGTTACTTTTCTTCACAGTTCAGATTAACCATGTATTGAGTTATCTGGGATGAATTAACCTTATTAGTACTATGTGTCTTTCAACTTGCTTGAATTGGAGTTAATTCTTTGGGCTGGCCTACATTTTTTAATCTATATAATTCCTGAAGGACAGTAAACTGATCACTGAAAAGATTTTACTAAATAATGAAACAAATCACAACAAATAAACAAGATAAAGACTATATTTCAAAATATCTCTATACACTAATGTAAAATATTCTAATATCTTTTCAGGAAACAACTATGAAGGATTAAAAAACTGACTGATGGGTGTGGGGTATAGATCAGGATGAGGCACTGTGAATTTGTCGTACAAGTTATCGTCAGTTGGACATTAGTTTGTAACGGTAAGTACACATTTTCAGGCAGCTTGTATCAGAACTCTAGGAGATCAAACATTACATTCCATACCATAGGGAAATGTTCAGATTTATCAGATACATAATAAGTGCATGTACTTTTATATTTTATCTTACATATTCATCAATAAAATTTCTTCTGTAAAGAGTAGGGGGAAATTCTTACTAACTAATTTTGGACTACAAAGGCCTTTCAGGAATTCTGTAGAGTATCTTGTAAACTTTACAGAACAAAAGAATGTTTTTGACCCCCATATTTATTGTTACATGGTCTTAGATCTACTGTTAACAAAGGCTGGTATTTCACACTTAGGAAATTAAAATACTTATGTCCACATGTATTACAACAAAGGTAGTACTTTATGAATGAAGCAGGTCTATGTGTGGGAGGTCTAGCTATTGTTTTACAAACTTCAAAGACTTTAAAAATTATGGTTGATATCTGATGCACATGGTCTTAACAAAGGAATTATCTTTCAGAAAATTAAAACAAGAAGTTTATCACTGAAACTAATATGATCAATAACCTTTCTTCTTGGTATAGAATTTTTATCAAATCTAGAAATTAAATGTTGGCACAGTCATCTTAACTAAAAATGTTTTCATTTTGTACAAACAAGAATCATATTAAATAATTATAGTACCTATGTCCTAAGAAGAATAAGGAGTCAGCAGTAATGTCCAAATCTTTTGTTATCCAGTAACATGCTGGTATTATATCCAATAGCTCTAATGGGCTCTTGTTCACAAGGAAATGGGAAACATTAGATCACTATCTAAAGGGAGATAACAAATTTGACAAAGGGGAGGTAATTTAAAGTCTGAAAGTTACCTCTCTTTGCTGGTTTTTTTTCCTACCTTATTGAACTTGGTATGTAATAGGCAATCTCTGAAACGGAGGCTCGTATTTCTTAACGTCTTACTTTCAACCCTGCCAAACCATAGGAGAGATATCTCTCGTGGCGGACTTTTAAGACATGCCTGTAGTTGTATTTTGCTTTCAACTTGTTTTTGGACGTCACTGAAAATACATGATAGCTACTATGTTGCCATAATCAAAGTGGGCAGAGCTTATCCACCATGAGAGTTTTCTCTCACGGCTTCTGGTGTGGCAGAGCCGATGTTGACGTTAGGAATACCAGCCTGTGTTTCGGAGATATAAGGATATAATTCACTGATATTTCTCATTGTGACATTCAAGCTGTCTAGGACATTTACTACCAGTCTTCAGTGGTAAAAATGGAAAACTTCCATGGTATACAAGTCATGCTGGATTCACAATGTCCAAATCAATTTGCTCATGCACATTTGACCACAAGTTGAAACAAGTCCATACATTGATTCATCTGTAATACAAACACATATAAGACATGACAAAATATTGATAGAACACAGCAAGCTTCATCACACAATACGGATACATCATTCCGTCATTCTGTGATATGTTGAGCGTACTTAATTCTGATCATTCTCTTCAATATGTTTTGTGGATATCTATTAAAGAATGAAAGAAAAACTAACACAGATGACAAACTCTTTGACTCATGTCTTTTTGGCAAGAATGAGTGAATCATAAATAATTGAATTTATTTTGGATTCCTGTTGATCGACACAATTCATTTATTTGACGATCATCGAATAAAGTCATTAAAAAACAGTAATTTAGTGCACAGCCATATACACTTAGCAATATTCAATATATGATATTAGAATAACAAAAAAAAAATAATAAAAAACTGTCGAGACAAGCTCAAAAATTCCCTATCCAATCAATTTGCAAAATTTTGTGTGCAATGATAAAATCAGTTAGACAATAAATTGACATTCACTATAATTTTGGGGAAAAAACTTGTGAAATATACATCCGCATAAAGTATTGAATACGGCAATTAACGTTCTGCACTTGTTATGCTCCATTATTAGCATTCATTCTATAATGGGTTTATAGTCACTAAATATTAATGATCAGGGAATGATCTTTTCTGAGGTTTGATCAAAAATAATTTACTATGCCAGAGAATAAAAACCATTTACATTTAGCATTTAAATTATAGAAATAGGATGGGATAGAACACAATTGTCTGGTGGCCTCTGATCTCTGGAATATATGCAAATGTAGTTTCATTGACTGAACATAATAGATAAAAAATATCTCTTAAAGCAGCATTTTGCTCATGAGGTCTTTAATAATGTTTCATTTGTTGCAAAATGAAAATTTTCTCTTGCTTAAGCAGTGATTCTTACCACAATTTGCTTCCCAATGTAAAAAAATGAGAACATATGATTCTCATTCTTATACTAGATTATTGTTCTCATGGGTAATTTTGAAGAGGTACTTCAATATAAATTATCCGGTCTTACATTTTACCAGAATAGGTGATTTAGAATGAAGAAAACTGTGAAGACTTATCTGTAGAGAAAGAAGCAGTTCTGCTTTTGCTCTTC
This sequence comes from Lithophaga antillarum, assembly GCA_028566495.1. Lineage (NCBI taxonomy): Eukaryota > Metazoa > Mollusca > Bivalvia > Mytilida > Mytilidae > Lithophaga > Lithophaga antillarum. Next base: position 3,473,845 of record JAOXYI010000023.1, read on the forward strand.
TTTATTACCTACCTATGACAAACTCTTGGCCAGGCCGTGTCATCTTAATTTGTATGTTCTCATCCACCTCTGACAAAAATGATGGGGTGGGGAGGATTATTTTAAATTCTTTTCATTTTACAAAATATTCTCCAAAAATATCAACAATGCATGAATGCCCCAAGGTTGCATTGTGTAGTGCTTTTCTTCACTAGAATATCATTGATACAGGCCAGATTATTTCAGCATTCAAAGAGGCTTGATATAAATGTTTTTAAAGGACTCAAAATGGGAACAGAAAAGGCAGAAAAGATGTGTAAAGTCGAATCAGATCGGTACAGACAATTGACTGAAGTTCTGATATGGAGGCCAGCGAAAAAAATATTGTGGGACAGGGACTTTTGGTTTTGGGCAAGCAGGGATAGGAATCTACAAATTAAATTTGCTGTTTCCTAATGTTTTGTTTTTTTAAAAAATAAATACAAGTAATTATCTACTATACTTACATTTAGTAGATAATCTAAAGCTTTTCAATTGGCCATGTTTTTTTGTGAAATATATTTGATTTCTCCGTTGATAAAACTAAAACCAGAATTGTATATGTTTAACAATAGATTTAGGGCCAATTATGTTACTGGTGTCAGAGATGCCAATGTACAAAATTACAACAGTTAGGATGTGTTTTAGATCAATTAACTACCGAGTGTTATGGGAAAGTGGACTTCTGTCTTTAGGGTCATAGGGGGATTTCAGGCTAACTTAACACATTGTAATTCTGGACAATTTGTGTAATGGAAACTTCAAGTGGGTTGTTTCATTAAAAAACAAATTATCCATAATTACAAGCAATAAAGAAGGATTTGACAACAATATAAAATAGCTTTTACTTTAAGGTTAACAGCTGATCTTTGATCAGGGTCAATAACTAATGGAAAGTCTACAGTACAAGAAATGGAATAGCTTGACTCAGCAGTCTATTTATAACTTACTGGTACAGTATAGTGTCTTTTCCATGAATATTTTGCAAAAGTCTCACAAATTTTCCCTATAACACCGCCAGTTCGGGACTGTAGCAATATTGTGATGTGAAAAAATTTGAAAATGTTTCACCCAAATAAATGCAGTGTCTGGTTTAAAAGAATATGGATAAACATGTTTTACAATGCTAAATTGAAGAATATTTAAGATGGCAACAGATTCTGTAATTTAATGGAAATTTTTAAGAGATATTAATTCCATTCTAGTGTTGCTTTAGGGGCCTTTGTTGTCTTGTGCTCTGGTTGGATCTGGAAAAATTGTGAATTCTGGCCAGATTGGATAAAGAGAAAAAACTAAGGTACAGATGACGTATTACATTCTGCTGGAAAGTTTACCACCAGTCACTTGTTTCTCCAGCCTCTTCAGCCTCTTTGACCAGTAAAAATGGTTGCCACTATAACTGTAATGTGACTTAGTAGCAGAAAACCCTATTCAATCAAGACATATGAGTGTCACTTTAAAATGCAGAAATCTTTAAACTAAACATCTTTTACAATGCTGAATTGAAGAAAATTTAAGATGGCAACAGATTCAGTAATTTAATCTTCACCAGTGCAACCTGAGAGCAAACAAACAGGAAAATTTAGAGATAGAAAAAAAAAACAGTGTTTGGTCAATTACACAGAAATTAGCAACACATTTAAAGTTGGCTTCATTCTATAGTAATCAATTTCTCCACATTAAAAAACGTCAGCAAAATTCCAAGTAATAATCAAACTAGAATGCATATTTAACATTTCTCTACCCATAAATTTGGCTTTGTTCTGGAGGTTTAATAAATCTGACTGTTTTATTTGTGTTTTGTAATTTTCGGAAATAAACCAATTTAAACTTGCAAGCCAAACATCCATTCATCATAAGCTTGTAATCAGCCCTTTGTCTTCTTGTCACAATTTATTTCATGTCAAACGCACCCGAATGATTCCTCATTCACACAACTAGGTCGTCTTTCTAACGAATGTTCAAGGGTTGGAATAATAGTTATTGATATTACAATGGATGACAAAATTTTTTCATTGTGTGAACTTAAATTGCTCTATTTTATGACAATTGCCTATTATCCATTTCCTATAAGAGAAAATAAGTAAAAATTGACAAATACCACAACTTTTTCCTATAATAATTTTAATTGAATGTAAATTGCCATACAAATATTATAAAGTCTATGAACAATTCGTCTGGTATTTAAATTTAAGGGTATTTATTTGAATGAAAAGTGAGCAATACAGTGATAGCAATCTAATGCACCTTTGTTTAGAGAGGAAAAATATGAAAAATATTAGACTAACCATAACCACAAAATAGACATACAAAAAACCACAGATCCTGGTTACCAGTTGTATGGAAAACAGAAAATTTTAAAGTCCAGAACAAATTATGTGGAAGTTTACTGGACCCTTGCTAAAAATATAAGATATTTAAATATAAATAAACTATCATAATCGAAGGGACAACTTGGATCATTTTGTAGATTACATCTAATTGCTGGTAACTACCGAAAAAGACCTCTTATATCATTTAAACTGGTATGTAAAATGGGATGTATTTGAAGAAAACATAAAATTTGAATACCAACTTGGATTTAAACAAAGAACAGGAATTTGTTTGAACTAAGTAAGAACGAAAAATGTCTAGGTTTGGTGGTTCATGAAAACTTGTTTTCTTCCATATTTTGGTTGTTTCTATTTTTTTTTTCACAGAGGGGTAATTACATGAATCCAGCTTTATTCTCTGGCAAATTTGTACATATGTGCATATATTTTGCAGGGAAGTCTGAAATTCATTAATAGCTACACAAAGTAAAGAATGTTGTGCCCTTTTACATGGATTAGCCTATCAAATTATAATTGTTGTGTATTATATAATTTAAAATGTTGTATATTTATCTTGGAAAGACATCTTTGTGGATATATGAGCTCTTTGACAGTCAAATGACTGTGAAATAATTATATGACAAGACAATTGTCAGTTGAGAAATAAACAAGTAATTAATTCGCTTGATTTACAGCTCAGAATATAGATAAAAGTTTTGTGTACAACAGCACTAAAATAATCACAATACACTAAAGTATTTGAAATTGAATAGGTACCCTAAAACGTAAAATAAATAAATTTTTATTATGCTTTAATATTAAAGAAAAAAAATGAAAAATTTATATAGTAGGAATCTTCATCAGAAATATTTTAATTTGATAAAAATTAATAAATATTTGAAAGTCACATAACATGCTGTGAGGTTTCACTTTGATATAACTGACTAATGTCAAAATCCAGTAAACAGACAATACATAGAGAACTGCTATCATTTTAATGAATAGTTAAAAATCTGGCAAACAAAAAGGATATTGGGACTTTTAAGGTTTATTTTCCTAAGGAAAAGATTTTTTTGTCTTGAAATTATAACAGCAGGCATTGACTTGGATCAAACAGGGAAAAGAGTGAAAAAACTTCACACTAGTTTCTTGTAGAGAAGATGCCAGCTATAGATTTATAAAGACCTTCATTACAGATATAAACAAAAAAATATGCATTACTTGTGACAAATCTTCAAGTGGACATTAACCTTTTGCCAGTCCTGGGGGCCAGTCATATCCTGATTGTGACAGATCTGTTTGACCATTGACCATTGGCTCTCTGTGTTGGTCTTTCTGGTTCCCTGTTATAAACAAGATCTTTATAAAGAGATTGACACATGAGGTTATAGAACACTTTGTTCCCATACAACATTCAAACCTATCTTGTCATGTGATAGTACAGATAACATTGTCACCATTCAAGGTACAAATTACCAGCAGATCAATAACACTTATTTTCTTTTTTGTCCAAAAGGATAAATATCAGCTATTATTTAAATCTTCAGAAATCACAGGTGTCAAAACGTTCTTATTGAGTGATCAACTTGTGCTAAATCAAATGGTTCACAAAGTTCAGTTAGGATTTGTTTGGAAAACATTCAGAAAAATCAGCTGGTTCACAGAGCTTTGTTCTTGGGATATGTTTGGATAATATTCAATAAAATCAGCTGTTCTACAGTTAAGTTTATGATGTGGGTCATGGTTTTATGAATGGTTCTTGGTTCCAAAAACTTAGATATGGAGTTTGTGCACTCTTTAACAAATGAATAGATTTGAAAAAGTATTGCTGTTAAAATATACATTAAACCTTGCATTTTACTTCTTTTTTTATGCTTTTCCCAAAATCTAGAAAGAATGAAAGAAGTGAAAACTGTCAGATAGTGTCAGTCCTGGACAATTTTTTTTTTAGCTCAATTGAGAGGTCACCACTCACATTCCAGTGATGAAGGTTTAAAGGAAGGAGGCAACAAACTTAAATGACCATGTTTTGATGCTTCCTTGACCCATAAAGCAGGTTTAGGCCTATTTCATATGCTGATAGCCCTCATTATGGTTTCATTTATATATGATGCATGCATGTACATTGTAATTCATCCAAAAGTGGTAAACTGGTGGAAGTCGTTTGCTGGTTTCTGCTGCCCATGAATCATTTGTGCAAGAATTTCTGTTATTTACATTGTTTAAATCAGTACTGAGGAATTGTCTACTTTTACAACAGTCATTCAGTGAAGTGGTTTATATTATGTGTTTGGAAGTACAGGTTCTTTTGGCCATTGGCATAGAAATTTGTTTGTAAGTGGTCATCACTGTTGAAACTTGTTTAGAAGCCAAAAGAGAAAGCTTCTCTACAATAAATATCATTAGTTTCCACAGCAGGAAGTTGATTATTGACCTTTTATATCCAGATTTTGACCATTTGATGTGGACCATTGTGTTCTGAACAAAAGTGACATTTAATAGTGCCTCACATGGTGACTTCAATGATAATATGGTTGTCAGATTAAGTATTGTTAAGTCACTGTGTCATTAATGATTTAAAAGATGAGCCAATTGTCTCTTATATAGGAGTTGTTAGAGAGGACTTCTGTCTATCAAATTATACAGGAAATGGACAGGTTATGTGGACATCAATAAGACTACCTGTAGATGTTCAGGTGTAAGATGGCTCCAGACTGGTGGACTCAGGTGTGGTCAGGTGTAAATATGATGCAACTAACTCCATCATAAAATAGACCTATTAAAGTAATATGTCTATGTAGTATTGAAATAATTTATAAGACAAACATTTGTATAATAATTTAAAATATCTGGTAAGATTTAAACCTTTAAAGACTTGGAGAAGTAAATATATTTTTAGGGATAGGTGTCCCTAAATTAGACTGAAAAAGTTACACTGCTAAAATGGTAATAAAGGTGTTTTTTTAAGATAGCTGAAACAATCTTTATGGAAAACAAATTCTGTGTCAGGAACAGCTTAGAATTTTGAGTACCCAGTCCAAATTTAAGCATAATTGATCTCAATGCCTTTAAACACTGGAGAGACTTAATTATTTTGTAAATCTGAAACTGTGACCCATAATATTGTGCTAGGAAACATGGATATTTTTTGTTAGCTAACTTTAAAAAAAAACTTAGAATTATTTGGGGAAGATGGCAAGAGAATTTTTTTTTTTAGAAAGAATATAATTGATTTGTTAATGCAAATTTCTCATCTGATTCATAAAAAAAATGCATGGTTACATTTCATTTAATTTACAGTGACACTTTAATTAAAACTATTTGTTATGAAGAGAAATGGGATATTTTAGTAAAATGTCACCAGGAATTCCAAATCAGCAGGAACAACCACTATGTTAGAATGACCCAGCTTATGCCAGCTTGACAAGTGTTGACAGTTATTTTATTCGTACAATAGATTTAGAACCAAAATATTGACACACCCCATGCATACTGCTTATTTTCAGAATTTTCTCTCCAGCTGACAAAATATTTCTCAGGGTGTTCTCTGTATTGCTGATAAAAAAAATAGAAAATAACAGTGACCCTCTGGTATACTTATTTTTTTTTCAGATTTTTACATTGAATGATAGTTAATTGTTTAAATTACAGGACTGAAAGAAAAAACAAAACTTTTCACTATTAGTGGACGACCATTTGACTTGGGGCAGGGTTTGGAGGATTTACCTTGGCAAGAATTTTCAAGAGTCGGATTATTTATTTTCATTAAAATCCAGGATATATTTCAAGGACAAATGATTTATTTTCTGATTTTGCAGTCCAGATTATTTCCAAATTCCTCCAGGGCTTCCTCCGCAAAAGTCAAATGGCTATCTTCTAAGCACTTGTTATTTGTTTTCACATGTTTTGATGTTTTTTTTTTTTTATCTTAACTTGTGTTGCCCTGAAATTTTTTAAAGAAATTTTTGGGTACAGAATATTTTTAAAGAAAAATAGAGATAATAGAATTATATGCCCTTTATATCAACTTCAAACTTCATCTTATGATAAGTTATCTGTAAAGTTTTTGTAATTTGACTAATTATTTTCTTAAGTATTTACCCAAGAGTGCAGATACTAGACAGGAAGCTATGTATTATCTATTCAGGTAGATAATGTAAAATTTCACAATTTCACGGTGGATTTGTTTACAACTTTGTTTAGAATTTTAAAAAAATGAAACAGGATGGTTTCAGTCCAGTCCATTGTACATAAGCTATATTTAGATGCCCTTTTTATGCAGACATTATTTTGATAAACTGCACAATTATTTTGATAGTGAAAATATTTAGCTGGATTCCTGCTTTAGACTTTTGTTTTCCTATGTATGTAGGACTGAAGATACATTAAGCCTACATCTGACAAACAATTTAGGTTGTCCTGTTTGCAAAATCTGTTACAGACACTTTTCCACCTACATGTAAGCCTCAGGATTCACTAGGCTTTATGCTGAATTCCAGGTACATGCATACAGATGATGATGATAATTTTAACTAGCATTTGGACTGACAGTCATTGAAACGTGATTGCCTCACAATCTATAAAATATATCTTACCATCTTAAAAGTTATTCCTATCCTTTGATGTAGAACATTTGTTACAGGGACAATTAATATCATCTGTTGCTAGTACAAAAACAGAGGTTACAGTTAGGACTGCCTCACTGCAAAAAACTTGTCTTAGATAATTTGCTATCAAGTAATAGTTCTCCATATGCATTATATAATTCCACCTTTTGAAGTATTCTTCAAATGTTTCTATAATTTGGAGATACTTGTCCATTTGGAAAATTTTCGCATACTTGATGAGTTTTTAATCAGTAAAATGTGTCTCCAACTGCTGCCAACAAAATTCCTATTCATTTAAAATTACAACATTTTAAATTTATATAACTCCCTTTAGATATCCCATTATAGTTAACTTGATTTTATTGAGCGTGATAATTATTACATATGTAAATGTTTAAAACTTAATGTTGATAGTAATTAATATTTAGAAGAAAGTTCTGCTTTAATTATAATAAATAAACATGTACATGAGTGCCAAGTTTAAAACTGAAGTATCAAATTTGTTAAAAGCTTTGGAAAGTTAATAGGTAATTACTTTGTACAATCTTGCTTAAGTCAGTAAATGCTATTAAATCTTTATTTATGAACTTAAAACTTATAAATTTAGTATTACATCTTGCCTCCATCCCTCACATCAAGTTTTTCTATGGAATTTTTCATTAACTGCTGCTGTTGTCTGTTGGTTTTTCATATGAGTTCCAGTTTTGTTCATATGGATGTTATAACGTACTCTTTTGCTTTTTTGTTTTTACACTTTTGAATATTTACAAAAAATGTGGAAACAAAGGTTACACTACCCCTCTTTTCATCATACATAAATAAATTTTGTCCTCAATGTGTTATTGTTCAGATTTTCTTTTTGAAATAATAGAAAATTAGTTTTGTACTTAAATGTTCACTTTTGAAATCACCAGACTTGAACAGAAAATGTTTTCTTTCAAAAATGTTCAGAGAATATTAATGAGTGTATGTATAACACATTGTTGAAACTTGAACTCTGTTTTATAAGAACATTTAGTGAAACTCAAGACTGACGAATGTTGGTTCATACATTATATAAGTTCTGAAGGAATAATTATTGACAAATACAGATTTATTTGAATTATTACACATAATAACATCTTACCCAGAAGATTAATGTCTGTCTTATATATCTTCTAAAGCATCTTATTTCTGGCTGATTCTCTGTTATTAAGTCAAGCAGCTTAATTTTAACATCAATTTCACTAGATTTGTATGGATTTATGGGTTTTTAAACTACAACTCAAGCAGTGACACTGAATTGAGACAAATATAGTGTGTATTTCAACAGTATTTTACAGTTTCATAAGGATTCATTTAAATTTCACAGCAGTACTGTTACATATTGTATTACATTTGGATAAGTTGGCTATTTTATGACGAAAAGTCAAGTAGTGCTAGTTTACCTCTCCTTTTCCATCAGAATATTAAAAATCCTGTAAATAAATGTGGAACAATTGTCTGTATATTTGACCTATTCCCCTTGAAGGAAACAATCCACTCCTGAATCATCTGCTTGGGTTCAATGACAGAATCTTATTTAATGGTATTAAAATGTATTTATTATAAGCATATATTGCTTGGTTTGGTATACAGTCAGGCTTCAGTAGCTCAGATTCAAATTGCTTGAACACTGTGCATTTCTTGAAAACACTTTTCAAGTCCAACCAACATTTTTATACCCCCCACTCATAGAATGGGGTTATACTGCAATACCTTGTCCTTCTGTTTGTCATTTTGTCCATCTGGTCATCTTGCACATGCAACTAGTCATTTATCCTTTCATGGATTTTATTCTTATTTGGAGTGATGGTTTTTATGATATGAGCATGATTATATTATAACTATTTTTAGAAAGGACAATTTTTATCGGAGTTATGGCCCTTCTTGTCTTTTTTCATGTTAATGCAACAATCTTTGGTTGTGCAATGATGCAAACAATACCTTCTTGGCTCATTTGGACTGTCACATGCTTTCTTTCTATGTGCATATTTATATAACAGCTGACTACAAGGGTAGCATAGATGGCACACAAGTGGGGGAATTATTTGCAAGAATTGTGCAGTTTCATTGCATTATATTTTCCATCTATAACTCGAAGTACTGAATAATAATTTATATGGTCCCCTTTGAGTTAGAGTCACCGAAGTTCTATTGTGCATACAAAAAAAAATGATGTTTGGTGTTGGTACTAGGAGGGGCTAAATCATTACAAATCCTTTAAAGAATTAGTGTTTTGTATGCATGTTTTATGTGGTTGGTATATGTTTAAGTACTAAGAAATGGTTAGAGGTAAATTTGGGTTATCTGCTTAGGTTCACCACCAAATGGCTCTTAAACTTTTAATAGATTGTCTGGTTATGTCTTTGTTAACTAGAGAAAATATGCATCAATGTAATATACATTTAGATTACATAAACTAATGAAAATTACATAAACTGATGAAATGATTGGCATAACAATGTTTTATTTATAACAGACAGAGTTCTACTCTCTCCTGGGAGGCTTTTCTTGTAAAATGTAGATGTTCTTCATTCTGTGAATATTATTTTTAGGGAATTTTATTTTTCAAATTTTTTTTCCATTATATCTTACTGAAAGTGAATATTTTTCGAGATGGAATCTGCTTTTACTGGTTAATTAATTATATGAACCTGAAAAATACATTTTTCTTTTGTGATTTTCTTTTTTTTCAAAAGTTTTTTATTAAGATTTTTATAACAGGTTAGATCTTCACTTTACCTTATTTTTCTGTTGTTTTTGATTTGTCCATGCATGTTTGGGAAAAAAGGATGGTACTTTTACCACATACCAACAACTGAATTCTTTTTTTACACCCCAAGTGTAGTTATGTTAAAACACTGACATTAGCCTGATTGTTAGACAAACTTTTTATTTTCTAAAATCACCAGACATGATATCCTGGCTTTGAAAAAGTTGTCATTATCAATTTGAAGTCTAAAATCCAGAATTTTTATACATTAATGCATTTAGAAAACTATAGCAGCAGTAGGCAGGATCCTGAAATTTTATTTTTCCCATGGGTTGAGTTTAATAACAGGTCATAAATTTACAAGTACACATAGTTGTTTATTTAAGCTAATTTGCATGAAATATATACAATGTTTATGATGGTGTTGACTTGATAATGACCATTGATTAGAAGGACTATTTGTTGACATTAGTTAATTACACTAATACATTTCACATACCTCACAAGTTACTCTAGTCCATTAATTTCAGGATAGACAGAATTTCAAAGCATTGTTGACATCCAGCCTGTTTCATAATCAGAACCATGAAATTTACAAATTCTTACTGATTGCTATTACAAATGTTCAGGCATTTTCTAATTAGGTTCAAATTTCTGATTGGACACACACAATTTAGCTTTAATTTGTAGCAGGGTTGAAATGTGTGCATGTATACACCTTTTTAATTTGTATCATGAATTGATGAGAATTGTATAAAGCATATGATAAAGATGTTTGTGGGACACATTTTCATCATGTTGTTAGGAGGAGGGAGCTGTAAGGTTGTTTACATATAAATTTGATGAGTAGCCTGTATTGTTACACAAGTCCAAAACAATCACCAATCTTCCCAGTGAAGTATGGGCATATAAATGGATGGTCCCTGGTGACCCTAAATCAAAGCACAACTAGGGATGTCGAATCAGGTCCACCTTTTCCAGGGGGATGACAAAAAATGTGCACATTACCTTTTTTGAAATTCTTTAACTGTTACTTTGAGAAAATATGTAGGAACACTTTCTATTTGAAAAGAAAAAATTATCCTGCAATGATCGAAAAATTTCATTATGCTGTATTTTTATTTTTGCTTGTTACTTTGCAATTTCTGTAGTATCTTTCACAAAATCTGTGGTTTAAGTGCATAAAAATTTATCAAGTAAAACAATAGAAGTGTTGGGTGTAAACTTTTTGTGTAAATATCTTATGTTACATATCAAATAATTGTTCAGGAAATGTTAAATTGTTTGAAATCTGACATTTTTTATTGATGTTTTTAAACATTGGACTCCACCCCCATTGAAGTACTTATATTACCTTGTTCAGACAATGTACAAATATGTAACATGGAAGAATTAAGGTATTTTATGCATGTTGGAACATGGCTTTGAATAAGTTACACCTTAATGGTAAAATGTTAAGTAAAGTCACAGACATGCAGACATTTTACATGATGAATTTATATTACAGAAAACAAGGCTTTAAGAATGTGTAACTCAGCAACATGTCTCATCTTGATACTTCAAATGTTGTAGAATGATTTTAGAGAAACTAAAAGCTGTGTTATTGCATAGATTTACAGTTTTTCGTGACTGGAACATAAAATTTTAATCTCTTCTCTGTTAAGTCTGACCTTTTTGACATTTAAACAGAATACACATTTTCTTAAGACATAAAAATTAAAATCAGTTTCTGACACTTGTAAAAGTTTTGTTTTTCAAAGTCTATTTTTACCCATTTAATCATACCCAATATCCATTGCAAAAAGATTATGCAAGGCATTGTATGTTTTTTTGTTGTAGATGAGCTTGGATTGCAGTAATCTGTTATAACTATCAGGTTCGTGTTTCCTCTGCTTGTGACCTCTATAGCCATTAAGTAATTACATGCTTGCATACCAGGGTGTCATTAGATTTCTCTAAATTAGTCTAGCAGAAGAAAAAATTTCACAATTCAATTACAGAATGTGGGGTTTTGACAACATAAGTAATTTGTTCTGCTTGTAGAAAAATGAAAGCAACAACTGGGAGTCTATAAGGCACCAATGGGTGAAAGGTGATAATGAATAAATGGTTTGCAGCATCTGTAGGGGAATCTTGATTTGAAATTTGTTTGATATTTAACATCTAAAT
>JAOXYI010000026.1:8183-22497 GCA_028566495.1 Lithophaga antillarum
TCTGCAGAAATTTTGGTCAGTTTGAAACAAATACGATTCTCTGACCAAGAAAAACATTTTCATGTTTCAACGCCTCTTGTTAAAAATTATAAAGATCAAGATAGAACATAATTACGGATAAAAGGTGAATAATACGGACAATTTGTCCTGAAAATATGGAGCTCATTCAGAATGGGTAAACAGATCTGTGATAGTATTATCGGTTGAATTTTTCAGGCACTACTTTGAAGCCAATCAGAATATGCAAAATTACCACCGACTTTTCTTATTGTCTCAAGAACGTTATGATAGACTGGCAAACTTGGCAGGTAGTGGTGGAGCCTCAGATCTTAAAGATACAGAGATTCTGGACCCAGCATTTGTAGATATTGAGCTATTAAGGAATTCTGGCTGTAATTCACAGTTCCAGTATACAAGTCAGGATGTTGACGATAGCAATGACAGAGGTAATATAGATTACTGTTTCAGTGATAACAGTTGGTTATGTTTTACCTCTTTGTGATTATATGTCATGAAATAAAAGATAATCTCATAGTAACCACCAAGATCAGAGTGACAAATGCATACATGTTTGTACATGTATGAATTGAAAATGTTGAACGCATGCAGATTTTCTTTTCTTTGACTTGTTACATGTTAAAACTGGATAGAGTTTCAAGTGGATTGATGTAATTAGGAAGTTCTCAAAAGTTGAAACTATACAATTACAATAACATAATAAAATTCTGCCAAATTTATGAGGAGTGCCAATATTGCCATAGGTTATGATGTAAACAGTTCACTGTATAGCTATGGGTAACTTAAACGGAACATTTTGTCTTAAATTGACTTAATAGATGATGTTGGTAGTCATAATATGACAATTAAAGACACAAGATTGTTTTATTTTTATTTTTTATTGGATATTAACTCCTGTATAATATTGAAGTATTTGAAGAAAATGTTACTGTTATAATAATAATTACAGATTGGACAAGTGATGATGACAGTTATCCTAGCAGTGAAAATGACAGTCGAGAAAATAGTGCTGGTAGTCAGCGATCACTTGATCGCTCAAGTCTGTATGTGCCTAAACCACCTGGAACTCCAAAAATGTTTCGAGGAAGCAAGTTAAAAAAATCTAAATCATCAATAACACCTTTAAACTTGGACATTCCAGTGCCATCAAAGACCAGTCGTGATTCTGGACTAAGTTCTGGTGATCCTTCACCAAATAATAGTAACAATCCAAGTACAGCTGTGTCACTGGATCCTTTGATGAATGGACATTTACAAGGAATAGAGGCTAGGAAGTACCATCGATCAAATAGTAGTCCCACAGTAAATGCATTACGTTCTAGCAAGAAGAAAGCAAAACGTCCGAACAGTGCAAATACTCCTACATTGACAATATCTCAAAGACGAGTGAGGCAAATCAGTGACCCAATTTTACAAATGTTACATCAGCTTCATAAGATACTGTATATAACTCAGTTACCACCCACGTTGAGGCCACATATGAAGAGACGAATGATTGAGAGATTTAAGCGAGCCTTGTTTGCTCCACAAAGTACAACATTTAATTTGAAAAGTGAACTAAAGAAGGTAATCATTTATTCTTCATATGCGTTGTAAAGCTGGACTTGTTCACTTGAATCATTTGGTAATTTTGAGTTAACTGACATTTTATATGTTCAAGAAATATGTAAATGTAAATGGATTTTAGGGAATACCTCATCTGTTACAAAGATGAAAACAACAGTGAAGGAGTAAATCTTTGTTCTTTATCTTTCACTCACACCAAGGTCAACCATTTTCATTTACTTACTTCTGTATTCGGTTAGCTGGAAACAATCTGAAAGACAGATCCCATTTCAGTAGTCCATCCCTGATATAACAAAGAACAGAATAGTTAATAGATGATTTATTGTACCAAAAATTTAACAGCTGAATAGAACTTTCAGTATTGCAACTTGAATTTTATGGGACCAACATTGTACATGAAGAGGTGTTACATTGCTGTTTTTCATCTTGCAAGTATTATAATGTGGGAAAGAAAGGCAGATGTTGAAAATGAGCAATGTGCATATCTGTGCAGAACAGATTACTTAAAATTTAACCTCAGTAAACATCAGAATGGTTATGAAAGTTAAAATTTGGCAACGAAGATTAGCTTACCTTGAACTTACGAATTTTTTGTAAATGACAAAAATTAAAAGCTTTCACATCATATAAGAAATCATTTGATAGTAAATCATATTATTCCAGCTGATGTCAGGGACAAGGGAGATAATTGATCTGAACCTAGGACCAGCTGATAGTGGTAGTCGATCCAGTTCTACCAGTTCTCAAGACAAAGAAAACATGTCTGAGGGGGAGGCTAGAGGAACAGATAGACTAGGTTTGTTTAGTTGTTTTATTGTTCACGAATAAATTTCTACCATAAATAAGTGTATTTTCACCTTTCTTGACCTATTGGAGAAAATATTCTTAACCACCATTGAAAATGTCTGATGGGAATTCCAATACTTCTTATCTGATGATTGGTTTAAAGCTAATTGTGATGTCAGTTTGTCAGTCTTTTCAGTATTTGCTGTTGTGACATTGTAATACATTAGTTTTGAAGGCTGAATACAGTAGTCCCCCTCTTGAAAGGCCACTCTGTTGAGAGGCCATCCTGTCTTGGAAGGCCAAATAGCATTGCAGTAAGTTTGCAAAAATACAGTAAAAAAAAACCTTTTCAAAGGCCACCTCTTTTGAAGGGCCACTTTTTCTGTGCAAATGGGGTGGCCTTTCAAGAGGGGGATCACTGTTATAGATAAACCATTAATAAATACAAAAACAGAAAGTATATTTGATGAAGAATTATTTCACTTATGATACAAGTCATTGTTAAATATTGAGCATTTTCAACACAAACAAAACTTGAATTCCTGTAGACACATTAAGTTAGTACTATCTGACTGAAACCGTACCTTCTAGAGGTAAATTACTCCATAAACTACCTTTTTAGAGTAGTTTATTTGACAGTTCTTACCTGAGAATACTAGGAAGGCATTAATATTTAGACTTGCCCACAAAATAAACTTTCCTGAATGTACATTTATAATTCAAAATGTATTCTGAGGTTTGAAAAGTTGTTAAAAGCTATCTTTACTGTTGAAAATTTCTTTTCAGAAACTAATCAGTGTGATCCTGATGACAGAGATGGTGGTGTCACCTATGAACAAATGCAACATATGATTGAGAGTGTATTGAAACAGTGTGGATATTATAATGTGTCTCCAGGTTCAAGGGAAAGAACTCCTCCACTTGGACCAATCAGATCAGATATTACAAACAGTAAACATTTCGAAACACCAAGATAGCAATTGCAATGGATATTACCACAGAAACAGTATTATACGTTATAACAAGCATTATGTACCAGTAAAACTGTAAGTGGATGAAAAAGTGAATTTTTCCTTCTTATGATGGTAAAGGGAGATAATTTGTGCAATGCGGTGTGACAATATGGAGAGATAATTGTGGTGTTCTAATGAATTGTTTTCCGTCCAAAAAACATGAGAAAAGAAGTTATTATGTGTGATTGTTTTCTTGAAAGGTACAGATATGACAGTCGACAATTGTTTGCTTTATTTTGCTCCATCATATAAAATATTCCGTCCAGCATAATTTTTACACATGGCAACAAATCATTCCATTGTATGAATGCTATAACATTCCATTAGGAAAAAATGTCTCATTAGTTCATGCACATGAATTTCATAATTAACTTCCTTTTTAAAAGAAAGACCTGTACTGTTGTTCATATGACCATTGTTGTCTGTACAACCGTATCATAGATGTAACAGATAAATTCTGTGGCAGTAGAAAGGACAGAGAAGAAGAGATTCTGGTTAATTATATATACAATATACGTAAATTGTTGGTTGAAATTTTATTTGTACGACCTTTAGAAACTGACAGAAATCAGAGATTTAACGAGCATTTCTTGCCTATTTCGTATTGAGTACAAATTAAATTTTTATCCACCGACAAATGTTGGTATATTGTGTTTATCCTGCAATGATAAAAAGTCTTACTGCAAACAAATTTAACATCAAAACCTGTTTTTAAATGAAAAGTCAACAGAGACATTTGTGGTGCAACAGAGTCATGCATAATGTCATAAGCAAAATTACATTGTGATGTCACAATGAAGGTGTCAGGGATATAGTTTTCAAAGGCTTTTGTCTGTGTCCAATAAGGGCTGGACTACCAGGAGATGATATATGCTCAGTAACAATATATCACAAAAATTTATACAGTCAACACATTTAAGGTACATTAATAGAACGATTGCAGGATAAAGTTTTGTATGGAGTCTTGAGCCAATATCTGTCACTTTAAGTAAGAAAACTAGGTTCACAATAATCATAGTCAAACTGTAAAAAGAACAATTGGGTCCAATAGAAAAAAGTCAGAAAAACTGTTCTCAGTCACAAAATATAATTTATGTACAATTTTTTTCTTTTCCCATCAATATACTAGAAAGAACTGAACAAGTATGCTTTGAGTATAGGCAGTAGTAGTCTTTGAATGATTAGAAATCTGAGACTTTATTTTAAAAATCAATAAAAAAGATTTTAAAATAATTTTTAAACAATTATAATTGGACAAAAGAATAAGTGTGATTCTTACAGTAGCTTTAACTATGATAATTAAAGAAATAGATGCAAAATGTCTTTCAGCTAATGTTTTCTTGAACAGAGGCAAGTTGTTAATGAAGAAAAATATAATGATAAAAAAAGAATGCACTTCATGAAATATAAAACACTTTAATTCAAAAAAAAAAAAAAAAAAAAAAAAAAAAAAAAAAAAAACTTCAGGAAAGTTAGAAAACAACAATATTGGTATGGAAACATTGTTTACAAAAATTTCATTTAGATATCAATAGGATGTTACAACAAGTATTATGTATCAGAAAAAGTTGTAAGTGGATGAAAAAGTGAATTTTTCCTTCTTATGATGATAAAGGGAGATAATTTGTGCAATGTGGTGTGCTAATTGACAAGTATAAATATTACATGTATTATGAAAGTTTCGATAAAGTTAGCAAGATTGAAAGAACAGGTACATATACACCAGTGTCCACTGTACAGATCCATTGGTAATAAAAACACATTACAATTTGTTTCTGTTCAAGAAAACAATTATTGTTTATGGTCATTCCAGTTGGAAACCAGTGAAGAAATTTACTTGTACATAAAATTATAATTAATTTAAATTAATTTATTGTTAGAGCGTAAAATTATTTATTAAATCATTGTTTTAAATGAAAAATAGATTTATCATATACATTATAAGATATTTATATGTTTATCATAGATATTCATACCGATGTATTGTTCTTCCATTTTGTGTGAATCTGTGTTAGATGTACATGTGGTTTGTCTTTGCTTTTATCATAGGAAATCTGTAGATGAAATTCTATAAACTTAGAATTCGGTCAATAGGTTTTGTAAGTTTTACATTGGTACTGGTTTCAGGCACTGATCCAGAAAAAAAGGGGGTATTCCTTGCAGTATTTTGGGAAAAAGGGGTTTCAAATGTAATTTTTCCTCAAATTTAAAAAAAAAATCAACAAAAAGGAAAAGAGGTTTAGGGGATTCTGACCAGACTGTTTTGGATCCACCAATGGGTATTGTTTTTCATTCCTTCTACCTCCTTAACTAAGTGAAGATTTTTTCAGGGTTACATATAGTAAAGTTTAAAAATAGAGTGGTTGATTATTCTCCAATCTGTGTATTTCTGAAGTTTATTTTTTTACAGATTTTTTTTTTAACAATAGCAGGTAAAGATTTACTACCTCTTGTTTGTTGTGTATGTTGTTAAATGTTGAAATCAATGCACAGTTGTATCAAGAAATAGATATGTTTAAAAGATTATTAAAAAACTGATTTATTTAGATATTTCCCTCTCCCGAAAATGAGGAAATAGACAAATCTGTACTTTTTCTTTAAACCTGACATCATACAGAAATAGAATCCATTTCTAAAAATGTATGTTCAAGTAGGCATTAAAAGGTCCAGGGTAGGTATTTTTTTGCATTAAAATATACAATTATATTCGGCCAGTAAAATCTTTTGTAAACAGTGAATGATAGACCAAAATCAGAATTTTTTTAAATTAAATACAATTAGCTAACAATTTGTTCACATGCGACATAATTAATTATATCATAATTGTATGAATTATGAATAATTATGAAATTAAGGGTTCCCGTGGCAGAGTGGTGTAAGTCACTGATCTACCTGTACAGATCACTTAGCCTGTCATCTGTAAGCAGTGAATTCATGCTATTTCATAATATTGTGAAATTCAATTGTTTTAGCAAAAATCAGACAACTATCTGTATCAAAGGAATATAGGTTATTTTTATTTCTAGCAATTACCCAGGAATAATTAAAAATTTCATCATTAATGTTTTGTAAATAAAGACAAATTGTGATGCAAGGGGAATAATTCAAAGTTTTAAAATCTGCTTTTACAAGTGTATTTTGTCATGAATTCCACATTAGCAAAGAGATGCATTTAATTTATCACCATATCTTTAGATTGGAAACAAATTTGGAATTGTTTACTCCCTTACAGGCAGATAAATAACTGTCAAATTTTTAGATGTTGACCTTCAGATCACGACTTCCTGTCCTACGGAGTTATTGCCCTTTGGTGTCACCTAAAAACCCTATATGAGGTGAAAAACAAAGGTGCACTTGACTCGTACCTTATGTGATAAAGTTTACCAGTTAATTAATGAAGGTCTGTGGTCTCTGGGTATTCTTTCTCTGCCAATAAAACTAGTTGCTACAATATTGCTGAAGAAAATACTGTAAGTGCTAAACTTTGGCTGGGGTTTTATTTTGGCAGAAAATCGAAAAACCAATGAAAATTAACACCATCAATATTTAAAAATGGCAGTAATTTACAATACAGTCTTAAAGGATTAATATTGAAAGCACCAATTTTATTCCCCACCAAAATGCCAGTTTGGAACAGTGCAAAATTTTTCACCACCACCAAAATAAACCAGTATACAGTATTGAAAGGCTGTGGTTCTGTGGGTATACTGGCTTTCTCCACCAATAAAACTAGTTGCCACAATATTGCTGAAAAAATAGCTGAAAGTTGCATTAAGCCCCGTTCAGTGACTCAATCAACTATAAATTAAATTCTGAATTCATTGAAAATTTTCAGTAAGCAAAAGACAGTGAAGAATTGAATTTTCTCGTATACAACTGTAATTTTAAGTGCTTATTTGGTATAAGAGAACAAGTGTAGTGTCGAATTTGTGTCTTTTGTTAAAATGATTTGAAATCATTATCTTTACCAGGCAGATCTTTAGCTGATATTAATTAAGCTATGATCTCAACTCCTGTGTGTCCCATGGAACTCAGGAAGTGTTTTTTTCACATTTTTTTTGGAAGAAAAATATGACAAATACATTGTGTTTGGTTACTATTTATATAAAAAAACTTACTTTGCTGTAATTGGGAGAAGAAAAAAAAATCAATTATCCAACTTTCTGTTGAAAAATAACAAAAAATGGTTCTCATAGGCTTTTACTTGGTCATCGGTCACAGGAACCCAAGTAAATTGTGGCAGAGGCAAACTTTTGCTTTCATTTACTTAGTTACTTAAGTGATTCGGGTATGTCTTCGTCTTTTCTCTTTACATGGAATAGTTGATAATCAAGAGCAAAGTTTTAAATACTGTTTCATAATTTGATTAAATTCTCTTGCAAAGTTGATTGAATTCTCAGTCTAGTAGTTAGAAGATTTGCATCTTAAAAGATGTATTTCTTACTGTTGTTTTTTTTTTTGCCCTTGAAAATGGGTATCAACTGAAATAGGTCAACATCATCAGATTTTATCATTTGTTGATTATCACAATCCATCCTTTTCATTTGTATATTTCATAATATTATTGCCATTGTTGCCATGGTAACCATATGATGCCAGTGTTCAGTGTTTCACCTTGACAAGGTTAGACATCCGTCCATGTTTTAACCTCTATATTATAGATAGTTATACCGTCCTATCAGTTTGTTATGTTTAATTTACATCACTTTTCCATCCAAATGTTTTGTTGTTTATATTTTTTTCTTTTTTTTAATTCTAATTGTGTAATTAAGTCACATTTATTTTTATTTATTTCATTTTGTTTTAATTTGAGTTTGACATTTGTGTACCATAATTTATTTCTTTCATATAACACAAGTTCCAGAACAAGATGTTTTTAGTATGCTTTTGAAAACATTCCTTCTGTAGCAAAGTTCATCCAGATTTTGATTTGTTTCATAAGATACTTGATATGACCTCTAGATGGTCAGCTGTATGTAACTGTATAACAAAAATACAAATGTATGAAACTGCAAATGTTTGTAGCCTCCTCAATCAGTATTGTTTTCATGTGACATCAGGTTTGAAATATGACAATAAAAGAATATACAAATACCTAATCTCTGTTGTCATCAGTAGGTAAATTAGAGAAAATTCCAGAAAAAATTTCAAGTCCACAAATCCAATACCAGAAATGCAGTTCTGTACTGGATATGACATTACCAAATCTTCATCAAATGATTCATTGATATGTAACATTGTTTGGGAATCACTGCATAAATTTCACGAGTTTTAATTCGTTCAGAGCCCATTTATCTTAAAATATATTTCTGTAGTCCAGGAGGCTAGAGAAATCTTGAAATATGGGGATACAAAATAGCTTATGCTGTGCCTGTCTTATTTCTACCATGAGCATGTGCAGTTTTACAAAATATTGGACAAAATTAAGCATGTATGAAAAAAGATGTTTTTGACCCTTGGGTTTTAGACACTCTTTCTTGCCTTTTCACTGGGAATAGATACTAAATGTCTCTTCTCAGGAGCAGTACATTTGTAGCTATTAGTTGATGTGAGTTGGTCACATCTACCTGTAAAGTTCACTGTAGCATATCACATCCAAAGTGTGAATTTGCCCCTGACATTGGACAACAGCAAAATGACAGGGCATTTGACTTGTGTGTTCACCAGTTACTTGCTGTAAGTCAGTGGTTTTGTGAGTAATCTGGCTTCCTCTACCTGGTTGTCATGATATAGCTGAAAAATAGCTGAATGTGGCATTAACCACTAATCAATCAATCAAACAAATCTGTAGTCCTATGTTGTCTACTTAGTAGTGACTCCATCTTCAGGATGCAGTACCCTACAGCAATCACCTGTCAACAGATTCTTATGCATTTCCATATATTTTCCTTAACAGATAGTTGCCTGTAGTGAGAAGAGGAGCCCTATTAATTTTGGGCTCTCTGGACCTAGTCACTATAAACAGATTTTTACTGACATATTCTTGTATGCATAAATGATGTTAATGATCATTTTAGTCTTGTATTTCTTGAAGTTGACAGTAAGATTGTAGAAAGAGAAAATTTGTTTGATTTTGGACTGCCTCAGATAAATATAATTATACTCATTAGATCAAAGGTCTGTTTTAAGATTTGCTGACACCAGTTGTTGATATGATGCTCACAAATTGAGTTTTATGGTGATGTATAAGCAAAGCCATATTTAAATTAAATGGATATTTGCTTACATCAAATCATTGATTGATGTGGACAAATATTCAAATACAATACTATTTTCTCTGTTCTAATGCAACAGTCAAAAGTATGAATTATAATACTGAAGTTTGAATACATTGTACAAGATGTAATATATGCACCAGTGTAATTATCTGACGGAATCTATCATGGAATTGTTGCCATGAAATCTTCACTGTCGTCCAATCAGAATCTACATGTATGTTACATGCAGTGTTGCATTAGAATAAATAGTAAGAGATAGCCGAATTGAACCTCAACTATTAGCTGGCTACATCTACCAATCATTGTAGCATGACACCTTAACAGTTTGAGTTTGCACCCGAATTTGACCATTACAGCTAGACGCTCACCTGAGCCTGTATCGCTCACCTGGTATAGGACCATCCAATGATCATTCATGAACAGTTTTGAATTAATTGTCTTCATAGTTTGTTAGATCTTTGATAGCATTCTATGTAGAATTACGTCCAGCAGTGGCAGCAATCTTGGTCTTCCAATCGGCATGAAAATTATAATTTTGTAGACGACCATCCATGACCATTTGTGAACAGTTTTGGTTTAATTGTTGCCATAGTTTCTAAGGAAAAGATGTTTGAATGTTTTTCCAATACAGTCCTGTGTTAAACTATGTCTGTCCTGCAGTGGCAGGCATCTTGGACTTCTGATTGGCATGAAAATAACAAATTTGGTAGAGGACCATCCAATCGTCATTATGAACAGTTTCAGTTTTATTGTCTTGTAGTTTCTAAGCAGATCTCTGAATTTTTTCTCCCATAGGGTCTTATGTTAAACTATGTCCTGCTGTGATGGCCATTTTGGATTTCCAATCGGCATGAAAATTACAAACTTGTTAGAGGACCATCCAATGATCATTCATGAACAGTATCGGTTTAATTATCTCCGTTGTTTCTGACAAGTGTTTTTCCCATAGGGTCCTACATTAAATTATGTCGTGAGGTGGTGGCCATCTTTGGTTTCCGATCGGCATGAAAGTAACAAATTTGGTAGAGGACCATCCAATCATCATTCACGAACAGTTTTGGTGTAATTGTCTTTGTAGTTTCTAAGAAGATCGCTGAATGTTTTTCCCATAGGGTCTTATTTTAAAATATGTCACGCGCTGACGGCCATTTTGGACTTCATATTGCCATGAGAATTACATATTGGTAGATGACCGTCCAATAATCATTCATGAATAGTTTTTAATTATCTTGTATCTTCTTAAAAGAAGATTTTTTAATATTTTCCATTTTGTCCTATGTTAAACTATTTCCAGCGATGGCGGCCATCTTTGACTTCCCAACGGCTTGAAATTCCAATTTTGGTGAGAACCATACAATGGTCATTCATGAACAGTTTTGTTTTGATTGTCTTTGTAGTTTCTAAGAAGAAAATTTTGAAAGGGTCCTAAATTAAACTATGTTCCAATCGGCACAAAAATTTTAATCTTGGTTAAGGATCATCCAATGATCATTTATGAAGTTTTGCTTTAATTGTCTATGTAGTTTCAAAGAAGACATTTGAATGTTTTTCCCAAAGGGTCCTATCCATGTCCTGCGCTGGCGGTCACCTTGGACTTCGATCGGCATGAAAATTCCATTATTGGTAGAGGACCATCCAATCATCATTCATGGAACAGTTTTTTGTTTAATTATCTCTTTTGTTTCTGAGAAAAAGATCTATGAATGCTTTTACGGGTCCTATGTTAAATTATGTCCTGCAGCGTTAGCCATCTTGGATTTTCAATGAGCAATAAATTACAAATTTGGTAGAGGACCACCCAAGGAATAATCTTTTACAGTTACAGTTCCATTGGTTGTGCAGTTTCTGACAGGAATATCTTTGAAATTTTAGCCAATCAGAATACATAATCAGCCCTGGCGGCAATCTTGAATTTCCGATCCATGTCAAAATTATAAAATTTGTAGAAGGCCATCCAAGGAACATTCTGGCTAAGGTTTGTTCCATTGGTTCAGTGGTTTTGGAAAAGATTGAAATGTGAAAAGTTTACGTATGACAGATGACAACAACGCAGACACCAACAATGATGGACGCAAAGTGATGGCAATAGCTCACATGACCTTTTGGGTCAGCTGAGCTAAAAAGGTAGTTTCGGAGAATTCTTCCAGCAAAGTGCGGCTTAAATTGACTTAATGGCTTTGGAGGAGAGGTTAGAAATGATTTCTGGTCAAAATAGGTCTAATGTACAGAATCAGCAAAATTATTACAGCTCTGCCTTTTACAGAAAAAGCTGAAATACAAGTACAGCCGACTCTTGTTATGTCGACCTCAAAGGGACCAGTCAATTTACTTCGATTTAACCAAAACTTTGAGTTATCTGGAGTAAATTTAGCTAGACTGTACTGCAGAGGGTTCAACATTTGACTTCGAGTTATCCAAAAATTTGACTTATCTATGTTCGAGATAACGAGAGTCGACTGTATATATTTTTAAAAATCTCATTTCAATTCAGCTATAGTTTGCACTCGAGCAACTTGTGTTTTTAGTAAAGCAGTTTTAGTTAATGAAAAAAAATTGTTTTAATAACCTGACATTTCAGAAAAGTGATGTCTACCATAAAGTCTGATCCAGTTAACATTGGTCTAAAGGCTTTCAGGGAAGATTGTATTGTTTTTCCTCTGTTTTCTTTCTTTTTTTTAACATGATAAATTTTGCAGAAAAACCAAGAATAAAGGATAAATAGCTCATTTATGTGCATGTACCATTTAATTTCAACCAATTCTAGGACCGTTCTTGGCAAATTATAGATACAAACAGCTGTAATGTTGCATGGGGAGCTGGATTTTCTGATATACAGTCGACTCTTGTTACCTTGAAGACAGGTAAGTCGAATTTTCGGATAACTCAAAGTGTATTTTTGGACCCTTTAAGTAGAATCTAGCTAACTTTACTCCTAATAACTCACATTTTTTGGCTAAGTCAAAGAAAATTGACTGAACGACATAACAAGAGTCGACTGTATATATCGACCTCCAAAAGTCAACAGAATCTATTGTCACAATGATGCTTTATGTCAAACATTATTACACTTTGATTAATGGTTCTTAAAAAACAAAAACACAGCTACTTTAAATGAATGGCTATGATGGTGGTCTTGGATAAAAGACTTGAAAAACTAACCAAGAACTGCACCAATTTCATTATTGCTGTGGCAACTTTCTTGGATATTCTACCAAGTCATCACTGAACATAATATTGAAAAAGGATTACTTTTATGCAGTTTGGTTTGACAGTTTTGATGAAAATTTCAAATGAACTTATTATCATATTGTGGCTAATCAATAGCTACCATGGCCAACAGAGATTACAGAAAGATGTATCTTAAACTTTCACGTACATTCAGTTTTTTCTATATTACATTATATAAGATACTACATTCCCCCATATGTGCATAAATGTCACATTTTCAATTGGTACCTAGTGTCTGGTTCTAACCCGAAAACACTTGCTGTGAGAGGTATTCATCAGTTGTGAACAGACAAATATGCTGTCATTATAAAAACAACTTGAATGCAAAATACATGAAAGGGTGAAAAATGCAATACATGTACTTACAAAACACAACTTCCTGTAATTCTTTATCTGACAATATAATTACACTCTCTTCTTTTATAAATCTGTAACATATGCAGTTCCCAGTCATAGATTTCTGATCTACAAACCCTTGTGTCGAACCACTGTTGAACTGGAAGGTTACAGTAACATCTTTTCGTAGCTGAAATGTTTGGATAAAATATTTAGCAGGATTCTCAATACTGACCTTTTCCACTACTTCCTTTGAAACTCTATATCTTGCTACAAACCTAAAAATTATAAACTATATGAATATGACTTGAACTTCGGGTTTGATTTTGACCAAGGAAAAAGCAAGATCCATTTGTTTATTTGACTGAATAGAAGCAATTAATGCCTTTTTACCAACAAGTAACTTTCACATTAAACACTCATGCAATTAAGTGTTGCAAGAACTCTCAACTGCAGCTCTGTGAGGTTATTTCCAATTAACCACCATGACTTTTTTATTTCTCAGAACACTATACAAAGGAGTGATAGAAGAAAAGAAAATACATATGTATCTTTATTATTTTTGAAAATGTACACACAGGTCTCATCTTCCACTGGTGTTTATCTTTGCCTCAGTTAAATAAAATTATCGAGATTCTGCAACCAAAATGCTCTTGCATATACATGATATACGCATTACAATTCAGATCAAGAGTCTCACATGAGCCTGTATCACATATTCACATTCAAATCAGGCAATAAGTTACATTGTATGATAGTTCTGCCCTTTATGATCAATATTTCTGAAGCATTAATGAAGGAATGGAACAGAAACCATTTGTTACAGACATTTACTGGTTAAGATTTTCTTCATGGTTTCCCACTGACACCTATGTTAAACATGGGACTCCAGGGTCCTTCAAACTTTAACGACCATGTCACCATGATACTACATAACAAATAGTGCTGCATTTCTAATGACATTAAATGGTGATGGACAGATACACATATATATACAAGAACAGATACCATGAACACTATAATTATATGTACTCTAGCTTAGTGGTATTCATTGATATGAGAAACCCAATGATGATGCAGGCAGATAATGAATGCCAAGAAACTTCATGAGTTGACAGGGCCTTCAGGGAAGAAAGAGTTGAATAGTTT
>JAOXYI010000026.1:223204-237360 GCA_028566495.1 Lithophaga antillarum
TGGAAATATGACCCGAATTAGACGCACATCCCCGTACACCATTATATAGGAAGTGGGGGGGTTGCAAGTGTATAGAAGGAGAGGGCTAGTAAACAAATTATTTTAAAAAATTGAAATATAGTTATAACTTTTAAGTCAGATATTATCGCAAAAAGATATTCAAAAGTTACATTTGGAAGTTCAACATGCACATTTCCCTTCTTAAAATTTTTCAATATTGCATGATTTACATTTTTTCATCTCTTCATATTGTGTGTGTGCAGATCATTTGATGCAAGTCAAATAAATGTGTGAGTTCACCACAATTGTCAATGTTTTGTGGTAAATTCGTCAATATTTCCGGCTGAGCTAATATCTACTTTAGCGATTGAAAATCGTTAAAAGGTTTTAAAGCCCAAATCATATTCAAAAACTGCATTCTTTATTAGTTTAGTCAGTAATTTGATCTGGCGAACGAACAGATTTCAATGGCTTTTGTGTGTGCTAAATGTTGCCGTATTGAAATTGAAAAGAATGAAAAATGAGCCTCTTGGGGCTTAGACTGCCTATCAAACTGTTAAAAGAGCAGTCGGTTGTGAAACGATGTTTACTTTTTGATGAAAATAATGCACACTTAATAGAGACGTACATAGTTTTTTGCTCTCTTAAGATTTTGTATTTTTTATTTACTCTCTTTAAAAAGCGAAACTTTACTGAAGCAGAAATTAAATGATGTATGGAAAATTTTCATCAAGTGCATATTTTAAATGTACTTAAAAAGTTAACACGCACGCGATCAGAATACAGAACGGAAGATGTGTACGGTCACATTTTATTACGTATCGGCAAAGGGTTCCACCATTCAAAATGGTCAAGTTCTGTAAACCGGTGGTACCAATCCTCGGTAAGAAAACTTACAAAATTTTGATTCTGAAAACAGACATTCGTGAACGCGCTAACAAGCGATTGCATGCTAGAAACAAAATGCATTAAACTCATACGCGCCTAATAGTTTACATCGTTTGTGTTAGAAACAAATGCGCTCTTACTTTTTTCAAAGAACATAGCAACATTACCGGAAGTAGTGGTTCAACAGGTTTTCAAAAACATTTTCCTGCTTATGACAACTTTTGCATGCAGGTTGTAATTTAACAAAAACGATGTAGTTTAACTTTTCAAAAATTTTTGTCATGTTTATCAATTGTCTGTCTTCTTCCCTAAATGACACTTGCTATGGAAGACAAAACTCTCTTTGCATGATAAATTGACTTTAATAATTCACATGTGATTCTACTTTGTTCCAGCTAATGACAATATCGATTCATCTCTTGAGTCTTGAAAGGAACAACAGTTAATTTTCTTAATGTTTGACAAAAGACGGACTTGGTGAGCATCTAAATTTTTGCGTTACTTGACAAAACACTGAAGTTTATCGCCCGGTTTTAAAATCAAATCACACAAAGAAGAACGGTGAAAGTTTGCTTTAAAAGGCCATTTTCCTCCATTTTGCTTGAGTACGTAAAAGAAACATGTCACTCAAAATAAGATAAATGATTAACTAATAACCAAAAACAAACATAGTAAGGAACGGACCTTAGAAGCGGGTTATCTGTTTCGTATTTGTAAATTTATCTTTAAATGGTTATCAACCTCGCGGCTTTTAAAATTTCACAAACTTACGCCAAGTAGTCTGCTAAACGTTTAAAAGAAACTTGCTGACAGGATAATTAATAATTAATTCATTGTTAATTTCCTAAATCTATTTGCTTTTCTTTCCTGTATTGACGTTGGTCGTTTCAAGTTCTTGTAACAGATTCCGATAATGAACAAAAGGTAAAGATGACGATGGAATTTCTCATTTTTTGACATGATTAGCCTGACATACACGTCTTCAGCTAAACGATAAAATTTTCTATCTCCAAAGCTTGACCATAGCGGCAACAGCGGAACTCAGACGAACTGACGACTGCCGTTATAACCCCCAATGAAATAAACGTCTTAATGTAATAATATTGTAATATGTATGATAAAATGCTACATTTGGGATGGAGCTCACACATCATCAACGCAATAAAAGAAACTTGCACCAACGTAATTAAGTTTCAAATTCATAATTTTATGATATTCAATAATATTGTTATGAAGAGATAAAGGATAAAATTTTCAGTATACATTACTTACTACATAGTTCCTTATTCTAGCCTGTCATGGTTTAAGGACAAATATGTTTTTTCTCCTTGTTCGGATTTAGGCTGTTTCTCTAGGCTTGTTCCACTTTATCACCAGGCTGCACTGGTTTGACGAAACAAAGCAAGTGGGGAGCCGTTCTTGGAGTTCGCTTAAAACTCTATCTATGAAACTAAACGAGTCCATACATTTATATTTATGCGTATTAATCCACTTTTGCGATTACTAGTAATTTTAATTTAAGCAGAATGCACCTGTCGTGGCTCATCCTTTACGACAAAGCTTAAAATACAAAAAATGTACTCTTGAATTTCAACTACACTTTTCAAAATAGTAAATTCTTGTTACTACACCCCTCCCCCTTTTCTTCATCAGTTTATTCAACTTTATACTCTTCTGACATAACATTTAAGAACATAATTTTTTTCTTATACGTGACTATACTTTTATAACTTATCGTGGGATATGTCACACGTTAGTTCGGGTGGATCAAGTCTGACTAGATTGTATAAACGTGGGGATTAACTGTGTAAGATACCAGTGCTGCTAAAACTATATTAACTAAATCACACCATTTAAATACTTTCATATTTAAATCCAGGAAGCCATGGTGGAAGTTTACAATTTATTTCATTACCGGGGTGGAAGTTCCGAATGTCTGAATCCCCTATTCTTTAGTACTTTCTTCTCAGTCTCATGGACTCATTATAAATTATCTTTTCGTTTCAACAATGCAATTCTGGAAACATTTTGAAAATAAAGGATGAAAATAAGCAAATATGACCGAAAATTAGACCTGAAATTCCCTTATTTTTCAAAATACTGCTCGGAGCCCAGCTCCTGTTTTTCAAGGTCGTGGATCCACGTCTGCTTGCTCAGTTATACATATATTACTAGTCAATACACCCCCAAAAAACTGTGGATGCAAAGGAGCGGTGTTCGAAAGAGGTAGTACTAATTTTTCGCTGATCCTGGATAAAATTCCGGAGTTGGTACTCTTCAACTTTTCTGTAAAGTGGAAAATCATGCGCAGAAATATAAAATACAAAAATCGAATCTGGAAATCCAGCCGTATTGGCTCTGTATCCCTCACCCCCTTTTTCTGTGAAAATCTTAAACCCCTAAATATTCTCTGGTTCACTTTTACTCACTTTTCACAACCTTGACTCCCCGTCTGACCCTCCAGCTGAATCACATAAACCCAATATAATAAATTTTAATAAGCACAGAAACCCAAATAATTCATAAAATTATGGATATTTAGTTAAAACTTTTAATGACAGATTTTCGGTTTACTCAAGGTAAACTTAGAGGTTATAGATGTGTTACTGTTCAAACTTATTCACGTCTTTCAAATAGTCCTTGAAGGATTTTAAATTCATTTAGACGTTGAAAAAAATAAATAGATTTTGATACAGTACAATAAACAAACATTTCGATCCCTATTTGAAAAGTCATATTGAACTACCTTTCTCAAAGGTTAATTTATAAACCCAATTTGTGTGTAATTATTTCCGTTTAATTGCAACAATTTAAACAAAATTTATTGCAGCCTTCAGCAAAAAAAGAAAGACCCGTTTTAAATTCTGAAAATTAAAAAAAAATGCGTACAAGGAATGCGGTGTCATTTAAAGAAACAAAAATACACCGAGACGGAGTATGTTTTGAAGTTTAAAATTAGACAATTTCTCCAGAAGGTGATACAATATACAAGACAAAGGGATTATAATCTGACAAAAATCTTGACTTGTGAAATGAGGGTTTCTGTTACCACACTTGTCGTATCCGTCTCGCGAGTGGGTATCGAGTTGCGTGCGCCCATGACCTTGCCAAACACAAAACCAACAGGCGTACAACTCGCAATTGTATCGTATTATTCAAATTTGATGAGGCGTTAGTCCTAAATGGTATACACGAATGTACATATATCAAGTTAGAGGAAAGTTAACTGTACAGAGGGTCTAGGACCGAAATTAACCTAGGGATAAGGTACATTTTCACAATGGAAAACGAAAGAGGAATGGGTATGAATAAAATCTGTCAGCATTTGAAACAAAATACTTTCCTTTCTACTTTTTTATCATACAACTGTTTTAGATCCCATTGCCTATAAAATTAAATCTAGTTCAATTACTAGATACGATAGCTTATGTTAAGGTTTCCAGACACCTACAAGGCAGGGGGTTTAACCGGTCAGCTGGATAAACGTCCGAAGTTTCCTAGCCGTCACGATATAGCTGAAAAATTACTGAAAATGACGATAAACCCCATCAACCCAAACCAGCCTCTGCATTCAAATGCGTCTCGTGTCGGCAGACAGGAGTCGTGGAAATGAATTACCAACCACTAACGCATTGTGCTCCCGATTCTGCCGTTCATTTTTCCTTCATCTATAATAGAATTTCTGGAAAAAATGTAATTTACAACCATCCACAGAGAAAAACAGTAGGAGAAACCGTTGAAAGGTGTCGGCTGCTCATCGCCAACACATCTATAACAATTACCGTCTGATAAGATAACTGCTTCATTTAGATATCATTCCGCCATTTCTTTGATGTTTTTTCTGTAAAATATGTTTTCAAATGTACAGTAATTCAGAAACATGCCTTTACAAAACAAATAAAATACGAAACTAAGCACTTTGCTTATTATTTGAGAAAACTGTCTTCTGCTGGCGACAGTTGCTGAGCCATCGTCTGCTGGAAGTCGAAACTCAAAGCAACACTGAAATCTTTCAGAACGCATAAATTTGATTACGATGAAAATATAAATCAATAAAATTTATTTACGCAACTTTCTGTTGGGAACAGTAATCTTCATGAATAAAGGAGGCAACGACTTTTACAGGAATGTGTCACAGACTTTTTTATGGGTGGGGCTGAAAATTTACCGGAACATCAGGATCTTGTAAAGTGCGAAATCAGTTATATATATTCGGAAATCGGGATGAATTAAGTTTGTGGGTGAAACAGAATTTCATGTTTTTCGTTTGATTCGGAAATCGGAATAATGTCCCCTCCTCTTTGATGAATTCTATAAATTGGAAAAGCTTTTTCGGCAAAATTCTATCGTCTTTAGATTCTTTTCAATTTCAAGATGTAAATGACACTTCTGTGTATTCCGACAAATAACTGTTAACTAAAATCAAACGGATTCTCCCGATCATCCTAAACAGAGGAACAGCTGGCTTGACATGTCTGCTTGTTTAGCATTGTTTAGCGAAATGAACAAATTGTCATCTTTCACTTTCAAAAGAAATCTTCCACAATTGCGATGTGTTACAGAACACCCGTTATCTCCTGCTAGCAATCAGAAGTACACGGTGTTATTGTCACGCCGTAAAATAAATGTCGTGGGGGTATAATTATAGCGAGCAACAGTCAAAACTCAGTATCTTTGTACATCATTACGTTCGAATCAACATGAAATTTTCACGTTGCAGCATTTGTTGTTATATAAGAGATGTGAAAATTATACGTTTTGTTTATTATTCAGGTTCAACGAGTAAACAACAAAATGTTTCACTCGGATACTAAAAATATGCAATTTTACTTGAAGATTTCTTCATGAACCCAAAAAAACGGTAACAGGTTTTTGTTTTTTTTTTTGTTTTGTTTTTTTTTCCAAGTTTCTACCTTATTCGACAGGTTTGCTTGCTTGACAGCAAAAATCGAACCTGTAGCTTTTAGCCCTCCCATTTCTGTTTTTGATTTATTAATGGTGTCGTAAAAATAAATAAATAAATAAAAATAAAACAAAACAAAGAAAAAAACAAACAAACTTTTTACTCCAATTAATTGTTTTCTCCAATTTTATAAGTCACATTTTACATTCTATTTCTGCCATCCCAACTCGACTTGACAACTTTTGTTTTCGTATTTCATTAGGGTTAATTGAGTAACTGCCATTACATCAATGTCAAGAAAATTACCAGTAACGTTGTCATTCCGTGCTTCTGTGCAATTTAATCACGTGACATATTATGGAGAATTATTAGCGATTATCGTGAATTATGGAGATAATTTGTCGGGTTTTCTTTATTTTGTTATCTTTATTAATCCCACAACTTCTAATGATATCACCTGTACGTTTGTACATGTTCCGATATGGTTATTTACAGGTCAAACTCGTAGTGATAACATGTAGAAAGATACATCGAACATCTGTCGAAACCGCCGACTTATTATCTGAAAATCCATAATTCTGGAGACAGGAGGATCCATGAAAAACCATAATTAATCAGTTATTGACCGCCAGAATGGTAGAAATGTAACTTACAAGATCAGTTAATCAATGCGATTTTCGAGAGAGAAGAGGCAGATGTCTTAATCCTGCCAGGCGCGTGCAGTGTCGGGTGCGAAAACGCATGATTTACAGACGATGTTGGGTCGGTGTGATGTGGATTGGTCGTAAAACTAAATTCGCATTTCGAGAAGATGCAAAGTTTGGAACCATCCTATGAGAATATACCCATTTTGATTTTTTTGTTTTTTTAATTGCCTTTGTTCAGAAAAAATAAAACACTTTGTTGAAAACAATTTTGCGCATCGATGCATCCAGTACCACGATTTTTTCCCCAAAATTTAATGGGAATCTCTTCCTGCCTTTTTCGGGAACATCAGTTTCCTTATGACTGTGTGTCTGTATATTTCCTTCCAAAAACTAAAGTATGAGTACATGAGTTCAAAAAAAAGGGATTCATTACGTGGTTTTTTGTTCTTTGGCTTTTTGGGGGGTGTCAAAAAGTGCAACACTGATCAAAATCTGCACAAGCTGATGACGAGAAAAAAATCAATACAACGTCAAAAAACACTTTCTAAAAGTTTATAAACTGCATTTATCTATCAGCATGTCGTCAAAGAAGCTGTAGTCTCCTCTCATTTGAACTCAATATCGCGGATATATGATACAAACATACGCAAAAAAAATTGACAAGAAGAGAAATTTTAGTTGAATTAAAAAGAAATATATGTCGAAAAGTATACAAGTCTAGAAAGATAGATATACACTTTGAAGTAATCCCACAGAATGAAAAATGAGCTGTCCCTCAGAACAAACTCACCTAATCTCTTAGTGCATTAGCGGCTTATGGAATTAATGGAAAAATGTCATTTTCAACGTTTAAAATGTCAGCTATGTTACGGTAGGTAAACAGACTGGGAAAATTTGATATTACCATTCAAGATTGAAGACTGGATATCGATGATCTTTTTTGCGTTTTCATTAATCTCGATCTCCGAAAATACTGATTCAATACTTTTACAGAGCTATTGTGTTAAGTACAGCCATTTTTCAATGCATGCACTGAAATTTTGCACCGATATTGATTACAGGAGCTTTTTATGAAATGTAGATTTTACAAGAGGTCTGACGTTCGAAAGGAGGGAGAGAAAATACTTGTTTTACGTATGCCATAATAATCATGTGAAAAGTGTTCAAGAAAAACTTAAAAATTCGGCAAATAGGAAAAAAGAAGATCAAATTTTGATTTATCAAGCAGACAACTTGTGTGACCCTTGTTGTGATTCAAGGTTTCGTTTTTGACAATTAAAAAAAATGTGTTACAGCGGTTTTTACATTTGAAAGTTTTTTTAATTTATTATCGATTATGCCAACAAATCATTAAATGAACGGTTTGCATGTTTAAAGATTTATCAAGAATCATTATCTTTTTTCAACCAACTCTTAAACTACGTATCAGTTGCAAATGACTATTTGATATCATCGAGATAGATAAGAGCATACTATAAATAAAAAAATAATGAACGTCACTGCATTGTAAACGAAATGAAAATAAATATAATTTAACCGTAAGGGGATAAAAAGATGAATTAAAAACATAAATGCATTCCTCGGTCTCTGGGATTGGAGTCCGCCGTTTATATAGTCCGCTCAAGTATTTTATACGGAGACTTCTCTCGAAGATCAATAAATTCTCTTAAATAAATTTTAAAAGCCATTATGTCACTTAACCCCCACCTGTAACTTAAGGTATACCGATGATAGGTAAGTGCGTGTGTTTCCTAGCAATAGTGTACTCTAAAATTCTCATTTTTGATGTTTTAAGCGGTGAAGATGTAGTATCGGTGTCTTACAATCAGCAATGACCTAAGCGACAGCTAATTAACAGTCTCCTTGTCATCGCTTCGTTTTAAATAAGTATTTCTATCCTCTCAATCTATGTTGAGGTTTTAGTAATTTTTCTTGTATTTCCTGAATTTTAAGTGCTAATAATACAAAATACGCGGTTCATTGTCTACATAATATGCAGTTGTAAAAATATTCGATCTTTTGCAATGTCGATCGCATTTTTACGAAACGGAGGAGTAATGATGGCTGCTAAATGAAGAACAACAATCGAAATTATGACCGCTCTTTTTCTAGAGATGGAATTTCTCGTTATGTCCATTTACATCAATACTGTTTCAGTTACGTAATAATTTTTGAAACTAAAGATCATCACTTATTTTGCACAGTTGCGTTATTTAGTTTGATGAAACTGTTTTACAAGTTTCTGTACAATTTTGTCTAAAGCTTGAAACTGATGCAGTTTCCCAATTAGTCCGTCGTTCCAAATTTTGGTCCATTTCGCAAATGTTGTCGTAGTATATTTATGTTATTGATGGGCGTTCTTCATGTTGTCCATGTTTATATTTACTTTCTTCATTAGCCGAAATGTAAACTTCCCACGACAATTTCAAATTTTTAAACAGATTGAAAGCTTATCAAACTCGACTATCATACTTCGTAAATCTCGGATCACGCTGATGAACCCTCAAGTATTAAAACGGATCACAAGTAATAAAGCTACCGTGCAAAAAATATATAAAGAGGACATCCTTTGTATTAATTAAACTACTTTTCTTTTAATTTCACTAATTAATTTCATTTGTCATTTCGTATGATGTCATTTTTGACATTTTCAAGAACCATGCAGTGTTTAAGTGCAAAGAGGTTACAAGTTTGTTGTATTCCTTTCACAAGCAAGACTGCTTTGCACTGATTCCTAAATCGGTGTATTTTGATAATTTTGTAACTTTTATTTGTTATTATAAAATTGTTATAAAATATAATCCTCAAGATTTTATATTTCACATATGCATGCACAAGTTGCATGATTGTAAACTTAGACACGTAGAATGCATGAAATTGGACATGGTGTCTGTTTGCACATCTTTAATAAATCCAATGAATATTCATATATCATTTAAGAAGTATAGTGACTGTGTGGCAACTACATGTATTTACTTCAACTGTCATTTCTCATAAATTATTTTCATTTGCGTATTTTGTAATAAAGCTGAAATAAAATCTCTTTATTTCTTTATTTATTTTATTTATTTATTTTCTTTTATATGATGCTTTACATACTGTTTCCTTAGACTTTATATTATCTTTCAAAATTTACGAAGCAGTAAGAAAAAAAAGATATTTCAAACTCTTCAGGACGAAAACCCCCATTTTAACGCTTCATCAGAGGACCAAAAACTGATATCTTTGTTAAATCCAATGACTCCCCAACAAGTGAAGATAATCGGTTCCTTTTTTAAAACAGTCTTTGAAACTGAGGTTAGGGGACTAGTAACTTTTACTTGTATGGTGATATAATGTGTGATATGTGTATGATATCCTTGTCACAAACTGTATTGTTTAATGACAATAAAGTTATATTATATTAAAATCAATAACAAAGAAATAGTTCATCTGTACAATGAAGATTGGAAATTCTGCTTCATTCAGTGCACCCATAATGTTCAAACAACATTTTTTCTTATTAACCATAGGGTAATCCTATATGTATCCAACAAGAAGAGACCCCAAATTATCCTGTGATAAATTATTACATGTACTTTGTATATGCATGGGAAGTTTTGAAAAATAAGAATGAAACAGTTGGAAAATGGTTCATATCCCCCGACCCACTATATCTGACCTCGTTTCATCTTCCCAAGTACAGAGTTCGTTTTCTCAGTTCCTCCAAACTTGGAAAAATGCCTCTACTTAAAAACTTGTATAAATATGACGCATTCTCAATTTATTTAAGCATGCAGTTTCTATAAATTCGATGTCAAGCCGAGACAACACATTGTGTTTAGTATCGTTTTATCTTAAAAGCTTTGATATACATAACAATTCTGTATTCTTCTAAGAGCTATTTTGACCCACAAAATATGCAAAAATATGAAATGGCTTTTAGATTTATGTAAATAGAAATCCATAAAATTTATGTAATTGAAGTATTTTTCTTCAAAGATATCATTCCAGAGTGTTAGTTTAATATTACAACAATAATCAAGAAAGTTTTGTAAAGAACAACATAAAAATCCTATAAAATTCTACCCATGAAAATTGAAGATTTTATCAAAGACTTTCTTACTGTATTTATCCCCCAGAGTTAATATCTCTCAGCTATGATAACGAAAATGCGAATATGAAACGAGATATTTAAAATGTACCATGCTTGATTCAGAATAATAAATGTTGAACATAAAATTATTTTCATCGTTTTTCTATAAAGTCGGCGACTTCTTCAACAGAGACAAAGAACAGGGGGTAAAAATAGACCCCTGCTGCATCCCTATTCAAGGTGCTTATCCCTATCTATAAACGTGTCGTATTATTCACAAAATTGAATGTTTTATATAGCTTTTAATGTACAATATTGTCGCATAAATTATAAGGCGACTGGGGTGTTATGTGTATATATTCGGCAGTTGGTCTGCAATTTCTTCTTAAAGGGTGGTATTTCAATATGATTTAAAACTGGCAGCTTATTTAGTATCAAATTTAATGTCTATAATCATAAAATATCAAAAAAAAAGAACAAAAAAAAACTTCAAATTTCATACATACATTTTGACTAATAAACAGTTTGTTTTCCCAAATCATGTACATGTATCCATGTATAATTATTCATATTCCGACACATATAATTAATCTAGACCATGTTTATGACATTGCACGACAAGGTATCAGAAAATAGCCATGGGTTTCGTTTGTTATTTATTTAATCTTTTTGTATCTTCTAGTAAATCTGGTGTATAAATTATGAAAAAATTCAAGGTACACAAAGATTTAATTTAACACTAAACATGATCAGAAAGTCCCACTGCAAACTGCACCCTAAATGCATGTTCCAGTGTCGGCCTTCTTCTTATTTTGTTTTCCGTGTAGTACAAACATATCTGCTATCAAAGTGACAACGGATCGATATGTGTTATGCAGTTGGAAACGTTATCTACAATATTTATTGAAATTATGGTTCTCTTAAATTTAAAAATAATCTGACATGCAGATCTGAAACTTGTTTGCAATAACTGAAAAAATCAAATAGCAATTAAATTATAATTAAATGAGATAAATAATTAATATTCGACGTATTTTGTGTATTGGGTGGAGTAGCACTTACCTTCCGCAAAATAAAGACAATAAACAAGAAGAAATATTAGTCCATGAGATGACCCCATTAGAGGTAGAGAGTTATCGTAATAAATCTGAAGTTTTTAACATATAAATCCAAGTGTCTATCTAATCTACAGTTTACATCCCAAGCTACCATAAAACTAAGTCCGGAATCTGTACACTAGGTTTTAGTATTCTCTAACTACTCCGATAATTCCATATCACAATTGGAAATTCATCATTTGTGTCGATTTTTTGTTTAATTCGTTTATAATCACAACAAAACCCATGCCACAACGTGTGCAAGTAACGTTTACATATCGAAAATTACATCTGTCATTGAATGAACAACTCGCCCATCTACCTGTAGCGCCGACGATGTGTGGTTAATTTGATCGAGTGGGCGTTACTTTGAGGCGGAGTAATCTGATTAAGAAAGAGAGTGTAAACGGGCGCCAGGTTGTCGCTTGGAAAGAGATAGACTTTAAAATACTGTCTCTCTAATAAGCGTGTTGATTTTAGAAGTCTGGCGATTGACTGATTGTATGATGCGATTAGTATGTCTGTTCAATTTCATTTATTCATCCACCGTGATGTGAAATATACGAAAAAATGTTTTTAAAATGTATTAAAACTGGTAAACAATATTAAAAACAATTACCGACAAAAATATACGTCTCTTTTAATTTGTTTTCTCAAGTGAACAGTATTTTAAAATTTTTAACTACATTTAATGTTTTTAGAATATCCTTTTAATCTTTTTTATTCGTTCAATTAAAAAAATAATTCATATCTGAAATGACATTTATTTGCAATTTGACCAATTATCGGAAAATTAATTTGTGTGAAATTGGCAGATTTTTACTTGGTTTATCAGTTTATCTTTTTTCATTATTTCATATTTAATTTATTTTAATACTTATTTTTTTAAATGGCTGTCAAATCTCTTCTGTCTTTGTCCAGAAAAAATCATTCTACTCGGTCAAAAACAACTTCAAAATATCTTCTTTTATACATAAAATTACAACCTACTTGCGTTTTTCGAAAGCCTTGTGTGCTTAATTCAGAATTTTAATGCAATACATTGCA
Source organism: Lithophaga antillarum (assembly GCA_028566495.1). Lineage (NCBI taxonomy): Eukaryota > Metazoa > Mollusca > Bivalvia > Mytilida > Mytilidae > Lithophaga > Lithophaga antillarum. The sequence goes on from JAOXYI010000026.1 coordinate 235,862, forward strand.
TCAATAATCAAACAGCTGGTTGCGGATTTCCCGTTTTTATAACGTTTCCGTCTTCGTGGATGAGAGCTTCCGGAAATTTTACTTCGCAAAATATTCAGACATAATTTTCACGCGACAAGGAGGCGACAGGATTAACAATCTCCTTCATATGTACTTATGTTTAATGCAACATTTCAAAAGATTCACATCTTTTTTATTTTTACATTCAAACTTGCACGATACATCCAGAAATCTCCCAACTTTCACTTTTTAATCCTCATTTTTCCTCACATTTAAAGCCAATTCCCCTATCTTTTATTACACACTGAGTGTCATTCCCTTCTCCAGTTTTGAATTCCCATTTCTCCTTTCTACGACTTGTTTTACGCCTTTCCTTATACCTCTAATTCAAGGGCCGATCACTATCTTTAAAAGTCAAGCGATGGATGCCCTCCTAATACAGGTGGTCTGTTAATAAAAATAATTTTACTACTATAAAGGGGAAATTAAAGTAGTCTCCTAGAGCAGGTGGTCGCTTGTGTACGACCTGCATGTGTGTTCACATGATTTGAAGCCTGTGCGATAAAATTCCACTTCGGTTTTCAATACGATTCTCCTTTACACAATCCATTCTTCGATCTCTGTTTATCAGTTTAGCATATATATCTGGCGTATTAAGGCCTTGCGTGCGCGCTCCCGGTCCTCCCCAATTTCCCATTTGGATAAAAATGTTTTTTGCAAAGGGAAATTGGCGAATATGTGGACAGCATTCGGTAGATTGCTTCTTACTTTAAAATCAGAAGGTACAGACAAAATTTTGACGGAAGTCCCTCGGTCGAGTAATCCTGTATCCGCCCTAGTTCGAACAGCCAGGGCGTCAGTTTCTTGACAAAATTTCATGTCCAAAATTAACAGTGCAATATTCTCTCATCTGTGACTCCAGTATTACGTAGGATGACTGAAAGATCCCAGAGTTTTCTAAAGGGCTTTCATCTTTTGTCTTAAAATCTTTACTCCCTTTTTTATGGCCAAAAGCGGATGTCCCCATCCCCTCCTAGATGCACTAGTGAGTACGATAAAATGATGGGTTTCTGTTTCACAAAATAGATTAGATCTATACGATATACATAGCCCCTCCATCAACCCTTATCTCGTCAGGACTTACATTGTAGATTCGAACGTATGTGTTGTCCTGGAGCAAAATTCAAAATCAGTTACTTCATTTCTTTCGGATAAGTTTCACGGAAGTAATTGTCTAAAATATTTCCTTTGTCCAGCTATATCGGAAATGAGGTTAGAAGTCAAGAATATCTCTGATAAATGCAGTAAATCTATCATTTTTCACTTCAAGAATGTGTACGTCCTAGTTGAAAATGTATAAAGATCAACCCAGCAGGCACCGTTTGGTCGAAAAGACGTCCGTGTAACGTTGATACGGGAAACTGAATCGGCGTTGGTAAAAAGACATTGGATCAACGTCGATAACATGGTTTCAACGTCGATCCACTGTCATTTTTATG
>JAOXYI010000026.1:347244-365217 GCA_028566495.1 Lithophaga antillarum
TTTAGTAGGTGGGGTTAAACTAATTTTACGGTGCCAAACCTCCTATTTTGATAAACAGACAAATTAACATTGCTTAAGATATAAATTTTCACAACCAAAATCAACACGGTCTAGTTCTACAAGTTATTTTACATACAGAAATGACACAGTATTTATTTCATTTACGAACGTGCATGTATATTCTCTGAACTTGTAGCCTTCTCCTTGGTGTAATAGTTAGGTGCTTGCCTGGAGTGCGGGAGATTGAACGGGTCAAACCAAGAACTTTGTAAAATTGGTACTTGCTGCTTCGCCGCTAAGTTCGCAGCATTAAGGAGACAAAGCAAAAACATTCGACTGGGAGTTTGTGGGCTGACATGGCTACTGGCGGCTGTTACTTCAGTGAGGTAATAATATAAAAATCCAGTTCAGCGTAAGCGTGCTGGTCTAGTACAACAAACATAAAAATATCCATTTCGTCCTCGTAATTATATATCCGAAAAATCAGCATTTAACAATGTTCACTCACATATAAAGCGTACGATAATTTAACGTTACTAAAAAAAAAATTTTTTTTTCGACAACTTTACTAAAAAGTTTTGTGTTTTCCCAAAATTACATTTGTATATACAGTACTTCGGTTTGGCAGGGCCATTATAGACATTTAGTCTAGGTAGTTGTCATATCTAACCTATACAGATAATTACAGCCTATTACCTCCAAGGTTAGAACTGACCGCTTGACTTTGGATAATTGCAAACACGACGGTGAAACTAGACATTGATCTTGTGTGATGAATGTTTTCGGTTGGTTCGCTATTCTGGCTTCCTTCAGCTCAAAGCTGGCTAGGTTTTCTCCCCCATAAGTCTGATTGTCACGATATAGTTGTAAAATTAATGAAAGTGACGATAAATCCACGAACGAACGAACGAACCAACCAATAAAACTGGTTGCTACTAGCTCACAATTGATGAGAATGACGTTAATCCTCGTTCAATCAAATTAACCAAATATTGTCAACGGTAGCACGTAATATTCTTACGTAACAGATACTACATGTAGAACATGTACATTTGTACGGTGGGTAAGTACAAATTCGTTGGAAACAATCCACTCGCCTTAGTTCTTGCTCGTAAAGTCTTTTCTACGAATCCATAGTCACCAATTTATACAGTTTTCACACATGTATATACGTATTATTAATTCATTTGGCGCGATGGGTTATTTCAGCTGTTATCAACTTTGTGTCCGTTGTCGTCGTATTTTCGTAATTGTTTTACAGTCTACTGATCTTCTTCTCAATCATTAACCACAGAGCTATTGGAACCAAACTGGACAAAAATGTTACTTGGTTTTTCCATCAATAGTTTTCAGAATATATTTATAAAGAAAACTAGCTGAAATAAATAAAATAAGTCTACTATTTTCTTTATCCTTCAGATAGCACCAGCAAGCTATAAAACAGAATTCGGCCTATTGATGCCATAAACTGTTAAAAGCCAGCTGAAGCAACACTTCGACATAATGATCTCAGGATAGTACTCATTCAAGTTAGTTCTTCATGACGATCGGAAATCACAGAAGATAGTAACAGTATATCCTTAAGTTAACATAGGCTTAAATAGCAACTACATAAATCCAGTTGTAAGAGATCACAAAGATGACTGAGATGACTGACCAATGGATGAAACTTCATCAAAATTGGTGTTTTGTACCGACAGGAAATCCATGATTTTTGCCAAAACATATCTTTAGTTTACCTTTAGAATATCATTTAAAAATTCTTCTTACGACTTTTTACTAGCAATACGACGGGAACCACATATGGAGCAGGATATACTTACCTTTCTGGAGCACCTGATGTCACTTCCCGTTTTTATAGGAGTTCGTATTATCCTAGCTTTAATTTTCAGTGTTGTGTCTGTTTTTTGCTTCCACGTTTCTGTTTGTGTTTGATTATTTTTTGGTAGTGATCTTGTCTTGTCCACTAGATATATGATTGATGGACTTCGGTAATCTTCTCACTTATAAGTTAGAAAAATGAAGATTCACAATGACAGTTAAACTAAATAAAGGATACAAGTTCGCAGCAGAGACAACAGGATTTAATTAGGATTATTTGTGGATTTTTTTTCATTCGAATGGTCTTTTGACTACGTTTTTGCTTTGTTTTGTTTTGTTTTTTGTTTTTGTTTTCTTGGAAGTCGTTTCCAAGGATAAACCTTCGCACTGCAAATTAAGAAAATGCCTTAGGATTCGTCTGAACTTCAATCATATTTGATTTAATGCATTGTCAGACGTTATTTTTTGTGTAAAACGGTGTTGTTTTTTGTTTTTACTTTTTCAGTTTGAGGACAATGTGTTTAAAATTCGTTTTAAAGCTTAAAAATTCTGTATAACCACAAACCATATATGAGTTCACACAAAGTTCAATGATATGTCCTTAAAGTCCAATGAGGTGTGTATGTGTGTGTGTGTTTTGCTTTTCGAGAAAAACATGAGATAAAACTGCGATTTTGTTTGCGTAAGACGGTGACTTGTTTATGTTTACTGCATCCTGTGCGATCTGTTTACGTCATCTGTTATAAACTTCTGGCACATGATTTACTGTTCACGATCTATGCGCAGTTATATGGTTGAAACTGTAAATTCTTTCGGTAATTTGCCTCAAATGTTATTTCCATTCAAGTGGTTGGGGTGGGGGTGAGGAAGCATCCGGAGATTTTCGTAATTCTCGGTATGCAGTGTGCAAATTTGCACTTAAATAAATGTTTCAATCCACAGGGTAGATTTTGTTATAAAAGAGATAGTATGCTTCAGTTGGTATTGTCCATGTAAATAACACAATGTTTCCAATTTTTAATCCGTGCAATACTATGCGTGGCCGAAAACAATCGGCGCTAAAGTCGAATTGCTTGCGTGTATATTTGTAATTTGTCTTAACATTAGAGATCCTTACTAGTGTACAACTACATTTAAACATAACAATTTATCAGCTACATTTTGTAATTGTGCTTAAAAATGATGTACCAAAATGATGTTTAATAATACATATAAATCACACCGTTCTTTGCTCTTTGACACTCTTTTTATCAATGTTTAATAAACTATACTTTAAACAAAATGTTCATATTAGATTTGGGAGATTTTTGAAAAATGTTTTTCTCCAATCCCACACATCAAACATAATATCCTCTAAGGTGAAAAAAGATGCAGTACACGCTATGGAATTCCCGAGTATTAACAATGGTCAGTTTTTCATTCTATGAAAAGAGAACTATCATTTATGTCGTGAATTTGTTGCTGGGATTCTGGTAAAGAAATGGAAAAAGATAACTAACAATTTCAAAGGTTTTCATAAGAAACCACGGAAGCGTATTAGCACCACGTAAAATTATTTTATTGCGTTATAACGCAAAACGTTTGCATTATTTCGCTAAACTACTGAGTTTTTTCGCAAAATTGTTGCGTTCTTTCAAGAAACATTTGCGTTATAACGTTTATATCGCCAAAAGTTTGCGCTATTTCGCAAAGTTATAGCTATATTTCGCAATACATTTGCATTATTAGGCAAAACGCGTTATAATCACAAACTATAACGTAATTATATATAACAATTGAACATAATTTTTGTTTATTGAGCACCGGTACCTCGCAGCTACCACAATCGGTCTTATGTGGGGGAAAGGCATCAATTTTATTGGAAACAAGCAATAATATTAAGATAATTTTTAAAAGTAATTTCCCTCAAAGAAATCATTTGTAAGCTTCTTTCCTCTTCATTGCACTAAAAATGAAATCGATACATTAAATATAAAATTATGTTAAGTTTTTACTTTGCCCTTTTACATAACCATTTGCGTTACAACCCAAATGTTTTGCGAAAAAACGCAAAAATTTTTCTTAAAAATGCAAATGTTTTGCAAAATAACGCAAAGGTTTTGCAAAAATAACCCCAAACTTTTGCGATATAACAGAAAATTTTTGCATTATAACGCAAGAATGTTTTCTTACGCTTCCGTAAGAAACAGTTTGAATGATTTCTTTCGTACATGTTTTAGACTAACTCTACCAAAGCAGTCAAGTTAATTATCCGTGATTATCTAGACTGTCAAGGACACTGATAACTAGTGCGATTTTGAGACATCATTCTGTCATGCTTTAAAAAATTATCCGACAATTAATCTAAAAAAAAAAAAAATTGCGTATTTATTGTAATTTTAGAAAGATTTTTTTTAAGGAGAGAACATCTTCCCAAGTCAAGGGTTTCTGAGTCCACTTCGCTCCCCACAAACGTGGACTCAAAAAACCTTGACTTGGGAAGATGAAGAGAGAAAAATATTAAGATTTTACTCTCTCATTTAAACAATAAATGTGTTAAATAAATGGGAGTTATCGTTCTTTACCTTGATTTTGCCCAGCTGAATGCTTCGTCATATGTACAAAAAACTGTGAATCTCGCAAGACCAAGATTCCCATTCACAAAATGCTGGAGATTTTCTAGCCATATTTTTTCTGAGATCAGTTCAGTTTAACAAAACAAACGGTCAACTTAGATTCAGTAGGATAGTAAAATAAGGAAAATTATCCATTGTCAATAATGAAATCAAGGGACAGTTTTGAAATGATGATTTGCGAGACAAAAAAAAAAAAAGCCTCAAAACGTGATTATGATAAACAGCACACATATTTTTTAACGGAGAGAATTTGAATAAACATTCTGATGACATGGGAATATAAATTAAAATTAATATTGTTTTTCAGATGTGAAAGAAAGAAGAACTGTACTTCTAATAGATAATAAACATCACAGTGTGCAGATACCTCATCCGATATGGCCCATCACATTCTTTAAGGTATTAGTATCTGTTCCGTTTCTCCGGTAATACAGAACTACATGTTTGTATTAAAAAGAAGGAAAGATTGAAAAATAAGATTTTGGAAATGATGAACTTCAGTATAATGATATTGGCAACGTTACGTACAATAAAATTGGAGCAAAGCATGCAATATGTCGAGTGTATTGCCCTCTTTAAATCTTAAAAGTATAAGGATTTTAACAAACGAAATGGAATTAGTAACAAATATTTAAATTTTTCTGAAATTCAACGTTACATGTAACACCAATAAGTCAGAAAGTCCGAACCTAAAAAAGTCCATCGGGATCGTAGCTTGTCGGGATTGCTTATTCACTTTTCATCCCTGTAAAGATTTGTTTGAAAAAAAAATAAGGAAAAGAAAAGTTACAAGTTGTATTTTTGTAATGAATCTGTTAAGAAACTTAAATTCACCAGTTGAAATAACGCAAATTTCACAATATTTTGATACTCGACAAACGAATACTATATTTGGTTATTGTTTTAAATATTTTGGAAATTTTGTGCCAGAGTGACATTAAGATTCTTTCAAACTGAAAAATACTAGTAGTAAAAATTCCAGCAATTTTTCCTGTAAAACGCGTATCGGGGGTTGGGACACGTCTGTTTACAATAATTATACTAGCAATATGATAGAATTATAAAATTGGTTACTTTCTAGTTTAGTTTTCCCAAATAAATCTGTGTATTAGATCAAATAAATATCAATAGTCACAGCTAAAAGTATTCAATAACCGATGCGTCTTGTAAATAATGACGTTCTTATACATACATTGTCTAGCTATCATGCAACAAGTCGACTGCTTAGCTCATCTCATGGAATTACATCACACTCACTATAAAACTAGCTAACTTGTTTTCGTTTAATATTACAAATTAATCCCAGTTGTACGTTCCTAATCAATCTTCCGAATAAAGGAAATCTCTATTCTATAACAGGTATCAGAGCTGTGGAATTTTATTATTGATCAGAACTAAGAAGCTCGTATCGATCCATATTCTTTGCGGCATCAAGCTACCTGCTGCTGCATTCAGCATCCATATTCAGGGTTGCTATGGTGATGACATCATGTCTGCTATTATGCTAATTGATTCCTTTTACGGTGGAGAAATTTACATTTTACAGCAGTCATAGGTAAACATCTGCTTGAAATTTAACTGACCACGGAACTATATCAGATGGAAAAGTGCTAATTTCTCGAAGAAATATGATATAAAAACGACTGAAGACAGGGAAAAGTGTCATTTTTAACGACACTTGAGTTACAGAAAACAAACGAAAATGGGAACGGTTTTATCTTTTTCACCACGACCAAGGAAGCCATTATACGAAGACGTGAATCTGAATAATTACCAGTATGAACTTTTAAATAATACGAAAAATTCGTCCAGTCAGAAAGATAAAAGTTACAGGAAACATTCCATATTTCTTAGTGGACTAAGCTGGAAAAAGTTTACAGTTAACAATGGGAAAAGGAAAGATAAGAATTTTCAGAGATTTTCAAACGCCACCATTGTTCCGGGGAAAATTGACAACAACTTTAACATTGAAAATGTGGACATTAATAAAAACATACCAAAGTCAGTTTCCAGTTACAACTTAAAAGCAGAAAAACAGGACGAAAAGAAAACTGTAGAGAGAAAATCCGTCAAAAAGTTGGACAAAGCCACAAGCCCAAAAAGGACAGTAATTCAAGCCAGTACGTCAGAGTTGTTGAAATGCCTAGGGGAATTTTTAAGGAAAAAATGCAAGAGACTTAGAAACTTTGAAAGTCACAGTGCCATAGTGTGGCTTCGAACCGTGGATCGGTCGCTCCTTTTACAAGGCTGGCAGGACGTAGCATTCATCAATCCGGCAAATGTAGTATTTTTGTACATGCTCGTGAAGGATTCAATGTACAATGACATAGACAATGAACACGAACTTCAGGCCATAGTGTTGACTTGTCTTTACCTTTCGTACTCATATATGGGAAATGAAATAAGCTATCCACTCAAGCCATTCCTTGTAGAAGACAATAGAGACAAATTTTGGGACCGTACTTTAGTGATTTTAAATCGACAGAGTTCCAATATGTTGCGTTTGAACAGTGACCCAAGTTTCTTTACGGAAGTGTTCACAGAATTGAAAGCCTACTCGCCTTGTATATGAGCCTGTGACTTTAATTATTGCCATGTTGCCAAGAACTTACGAAGATGACTTTTTATTACGTTGGTAAGAACTATTGCAGTTTAGGTGAGCTTTCGAATCTTCCAAGGTACTTATTTTGTTAGAATGAAACACTGAGCTCAAATAACATTGATTTGTGAGAATGTAAGACAATCTGGTATGAGACTGGAACTTTTTTGTCGGACTAATGTACTGCAATGTATGTGTTCAGTAAGTACAAAAAGCGCGATTTTTTGGGGGGAAATTTGCACAAAACAATTTTTGTTAAGTTAACTCGTTAAGCAGTTTTACCAAAGGTACCTCGCAGTTTTTTTTTTAAATCTTATACATGCTGGAGTAATTTTCATTTTTCTGTATCAAGTATTTTACATGCTTAATAAATATTTCTTTAAATGGTTAATACACAGTAAGTGTTGGTTGTTTAAATATGAATTACAGATTTTAAATCAATGTCAGTCATCTTTTTCCTGTTTTAAAGAAGGTTTTTAGATGAATCATCCAAGGTTTACCCTATGTAAATTCGTTTCGCAAAAATCAATAGCTAATGTGATTGCTGGATGTTTTGGATCACAGAACAGAATGAATATTGATAAATGTAAAAATCGATGCTCAAACGGAATTGGGTTCATTGATTCATACCATTGTGTGTAAACCTTATTATCAAAGCAAAAACGGTGAAAATAACAATTCTTTCGGAAAGTAAACTTCATTATCGACGAAGAGCATGATTGATTTTGGTTCATACACTGTTACCATTAATAAATTATTATGACTGAATACACAAACATATTGTTATTTCAATATTTACAATATCTAAATACTAAGATATAGATAAAAATACACTGTTCCTATGAAATATATTGACATATTAATATTTGAAACATTTGCTTTTGCAAATATTTTAATCTAAATAAAAAAAATCTCCCAAGTAATGATAGTAAATGACTATATAACAGCACTTCTCATTCAGCAGGGTCGAACACTGTATTGACGATACCTTTTTGTGGGAAACCAAATTTTGACTGTCTATAACTTCTATGTAAAGATGAAACGGGTTCCATATAAAAATGAATTTCGTAATACACATTAAATTTTGATTTTGTTGCTTATGTTAATTATGAAAGTTCTACCAAAAAAGTAAAAATCTTTTGGGAAGAAGTGATTCTTCCTGTGCAATGTGATATCTAAATGTTATTATGTGAGAATGTTTTGTTACAAATTTTTATTTTATGTTATGAAATATTTAAGTTGATTTGTGAATATTTTAAATGACTGTGAATGAAATAAACTATGAAATTTTTAGTTTTATCTTCTGTTTGATTCAAACCCATCATATAAAGTCAACGAGGCATGAAAACCCACGCTTTTGTACCTTTAATTTATTCTTAGATTCAACACATGTCCAACAGCGATTGTAAAAATGTTCTGTTAATAAAAAATGTGTCATATCGTGTATGACGATATATTAACACCTGTAACTACCGGGTATTTTAAACCTGGAGAGAATAAACCTGCAGATACATAACGTAAAATACTTATTACAAAAACTCTTATAAAGAAAACAGACGGAAAACAAAAACAAAAAAGCCACAAATGTTCGAACAACAACAACAACAACAAACCCTGTTTATTGAAAAACAAAACATACAAAAACTACAACAAACATTACAATATACATATATGTAAGCAGAGCAAGCCCAGAATGTTTTTGCCACGAAGACTTCTTTCACGTTTGTACACATATCCACTTCCTTACTTTACTTTGCATTTCGAAACTTTTTTCAAGGATACAAAAGCTCGTGAAAAAAAGCACTTGGAAGTGGATGTCGAGAGCAGTATTTTTTTCTGTTTTACTTCCAGCTTATGACAAAGGTTTAGAGGAGATATTTATTTGACAAATATCTCGTTCAAACAGTATAGGAAACTTTAATTTCATTAATCTAAGCGATGGTTGTCAGTGGACTTCAATTAGAATACTTGTGCAAATGTACATGTTCATGTAATGTTGTGGTTATGATTGACTGAATGTCCATCACAAGTATCATAATGTATCACTATGTTTCTATTTACACAGGGGAAATATTAATCTTAACTGGTCCCATCGTTTTGTTTCGTTTCTCGCATTGAAATAAATATGTCTGTTATTTGACGAGGTCATTGGATATTTCAAATCTTTTGTTATCTATATTATTTTGGTTTCAGAATGTCCATTGTCAAGTATACTTGTATTGAAAATCGAAATTACCTAATTTCTGATCAATCCCAGATTGTACCCGTGAAATGCACCTTCTTTTGTCTATGTTACACAAAAGAAGCTTTCATAATTATCTTAAAAAATCATGGTGGTTCATTGATTCGCTGTTAAAAAGTATGTTAGTATGCAGTTATGGTTCATTAAAACCTGCTTTAGCTAATATGCATCCAATAAAAATGGAAAAAAAATATATCATTCCGACTGCCTTCCTATGTGAGAAATCCTACAATCGGCGTTGACAGAATTTTTTTTCATGAACTACATGTACCATATTTACTTTCGATTGTGTGTGTTGTACCTACATTTAATTTCGGATTCAGACATCGATATCTTTTGTTTAATTTGTTTCATTCTATCTATCGAGAACACCGAAATTAATGTACACTATTTTTAAACGAATGTCGCTAAACATCAAACAAAGTATATCATTCATTGAAAATGTGTTCAATATTCTTATCGATTATGAAATTTAGTAAAAAATATTTGACGTCAGATTCATCTACTTTAAATCCTGGGATAATTAAATTTCACAAATTATCAAAACATGTTTATAGAATGGATTGATATAATTAGTAATACACATTATGTAACTATGACGTATGTTGAAAAGATCGCCAGAATTGATCCGAAGATTTTAATCTCTTTGTTTTCATTATTTGTTTTAGGCTAATCAAGTTAAGAACCATCACGATATTTTTTTAATTTGTTTTCGCAGTCAGGATTAAAATATTCCCACTGGAATATCTTTCACAACAACATTTATCCCCGCACTTTCTGCAGAAAGTTCGGGGATATTGTAATGGGCCCGTTCGTCCGTTAAATATAATTTCTTTCATTTTTGACTTCAGGTAAATGTGTTGTTCGATACCATATGTAGATGTGAACATGTAATTTTGAATCATGGATTCGGGGCCCATTAAGCTTTCACGGAAACTCCACTTTCATTTTTGAGTTTAGGGATTTTATTTTTACATAGTATTGTTCCTTACCATCTGTAGATATGCGGATAAGGTCTCGGATTTTTTATTTATTAGTTCGGGCCCATAAAGGGTCCAAAAAGGGACTTCTGTTGAAATAAAGCTTATCACGGGAACTCCTCTTTCAATTTTGACTTCATGGGTTTTATTTTTATGCAGTATTGTTTCTTACCATCTGTAGATGTGCAACAAGGTCTTTGATATTTGTTCTTAGGTTCGAGGCCCATTGAGGAGCCAAAAAGGGACTTTGTTGAAATAAAGCTTGTCACGGGAACTCCTCTTTCAGTTTTGAGTTCAGGGCTTTTATTCTTATATAGTATTGTTCTTACTATCCACGGATGTGCAGTAAGGTCATGGGCCTTTAATTCACGGTTTCCAGGCCATTAAGGGACCAAAAGGCACTTGATTGAAATAAGATTTGTCACGCAAACTCCTTTCAGTTTCAAGTTCACAGGTTTTGTTCTTATACAATATTGTAAATTATCATCTGTGGTTATGCAATAAGGTCTGATTTTCTATTTATGGGTTTAAGGCCCATTAAGTGGCCAGACCGAACTTTGTTGAAATTTATAACGGAACTTCTCTTTTATTTTCAGGTTAGAGGATTTAATTTTTATATAGTATTGTATACCATCTACAGATACAGATTATTTCAAAGTAACTTCAGAGTAACAAATTGAAAAGTGCGGGGATAGCTATTATTTTTGACTAGTTTATATTGATTTTCGTGGCATTAGCAAATGCATTTCGGTATTACCGTAATTTACATCCAATTAATTCATAACATTAAATAACGACCCTTTTAAGGGAAAAAATTCAATAGACTTTTAGCACTCAGATGATAACAAGCAAAGTCGATAGCCTATATAGAAAACAACAGGTGAGTGCAGGTGTTCGTAATTCATGATCACATACAATCGATTTAGTATACATATTTGTGGCATTTATCTGTGTTTTACCTTCTGAACCTTTTTTCGAGTTACAATATTTCCTACAGTCTCAACATTTTAATTTGATATTATTACATGTAGTAGTTTCCAAAGCCTACGTTATATGTGACGACATCCCAAACAAGAGACTCATTTCTTTGTACATTGTACTGATTAAAAATGCATCCCACGTCCCCGTGAATAGCTAGTATTTTTTTTATACTTTTCGACACGACTTGTGATTCTTCGCTAAAACCACTGAGTCATTTTTATTCAATTTGAGCTAATTTTCATTTACCTATTGCATATGACAATTCAGCTGTAAAACTAGGATCATATAAAATTACATATTAATATACATTCTTAACACTGCCTCTGTGATTATTTTCGTTATGGAAGATTTTCCTCAGCAATTACCATTATCTTAATTTGTCTGACTTGATGAATTAAAGTGATGTATTGATTCATAGAGTATTGATTTTAGAGTTTCCCTAATGCCGTTTATTTCCCTGCAAATATTGTCATTAATAAAATATTCCTGAAACATGTCCAATACATTAACACTTGATTCTATTACAACTCTCACTTTACATACGGTTATTTGTAATTTTCAGTTTAAGCTGCCAAGGCCTAATTATCCTAATTCCAAATGGATTTCCGGTTTATTTCAAAAGATGGCCCCGAATAAATGTCCCTCCCTTACTGCCAGGAATAGCTACATAGCTTCAGTTGTCACAGTTATGTTCTTCAGTCCAAGGTCAAAAAAATAGTTCTAATTTTTCATTTTTTTCCCCTGCTATTGCTTTTGCCAGCTTGAATTGAAGGATATGCTAAAATGAAAAACGCATCATTTTTGCAAAAAGAAATATAATTTTCACCATGTAAAATTATTTACAATGGAAGAACGTTCTGATTAATTGTGTAGCGCAGCATGACCAAAAACTGAAGTGAAAGTAGGAAAAAAACCAAAACAGTTCCCCAAATTCGAGGTTTGACAGCTCTTCAACTTAGTGGCATGGGGTCTTTTTCTTTGCATGTATGTGAACTGCATGTATATGAACTGCCACCCTCCCTGTTTCATGGAATAGAAGTCCCACATAAAACAAGTTCCAGATGGAATACGTATTACAGAATTTTGGTTCCAAAGGAAGAAATATTATAATATATATTCCAGACGGAATAAATGGTACAGAATATTTTGTTTTTTTGGGAATAAATATTATAATAATATTTATTATAAAGTTTCCAGAGGAACAAATATTATGAGGAATATGTCTAACTACTTGACGCAGAAACTTTTTTGTGGAAAAAAATCTTGAGTTTTGGTGGTTTGGTTGAAATATCACATGAAAATCAATAGCATAATGAGGCCGGATAGTTAGGGCCATTTACTGGCATTAATTGCCACTACATATATTTAGTTGCATGAGTAAATCTGAAATATCGACGAATTTAGCTCACCTAGTCCCCATGCACATGTGAACTATTGCCATCACTTGGCATCCATCTGTTGTAGCTTTTCATATTTCATCCTTCTATACAGAATAGAAACAAACTTGACAAGCCCGTTCCTTCGATTATACTATGCAAAAGTTGTGTTTTTCATTCCAATATGAAATTCAACATGATCATCATTGTCAAATATGCTTTTTGATTGACACAGTCAAAGGAACTGTAATGTTGTACTTAATCTCCTTGGTTGGTCTTCCAACTGTGTGTTCTTCAGGCCTACCAGAAATAGGTTAAGTTGGTTTGCTGGGCTGTAGCCACTTTCGGAAATTTTCAGGTATATCGTGACTACCAGACTTACGGAGGAGGGGCGGCAGCTCGAACAGATATTCAATTGAACGGTAAAACCCTAATCTTGGGTAGATTCCTGAAACTTGACATATTACGTAGATCGCGCGGGACTCGTGGCAGCGGTGTTAGATCAGTGTTAGACCATAGGCTGGCGAGTGTTCAAAGGTTTAATAGCCTGTCAAAAGAATCGTCGAGTGGTCAAAACAGGCTGTCAAAATGAACACTCTCTAGTACTGTTACAAGCTTTTTGACTGTTGAGCGTTGCTAGCTATTTGAAAACCCAGCGTTTAACTTTCGCCAGGCCGATACTGTAGTTTGCCGTAACGCAAGGGAAAATGTGTTTAAAAATTTATCTGAAAAATAAGGACCACATAGTTTATGAATCTAAACTGCACATCAAAGATCAATGGATTGTCCTTTCAATTTTGCGTATTTAGTGTCAATCAAAAGTTTAAGATGACTACCAAGATTTTCAGTTTAATATAGGATTATGTGGGAAACTGTAAAATATCTTCTGAGGCTATGGGATCAAGTTGGCTAGGCAGTTAGTTACATTTACCAATACAGATCATTTGTCTATCATCTCTTAGATGTGTATATTGCACCTGTCTTTGAACTTGTAAGTTTACCAGTTACTTATCGAAGGTCGGTAGTTCTCTCTGCCTGTTCCTCCACAAATGAAACTGGTCGCCAAGATATGGGACGATATGTCTGAAAGTGACATTAAGCGCTGTTAAACAAATAAAGAAAAATCTTCTTGTCAGAAATTTCGAGTTCTTATATAATGATGTTCCTTTCCGTCTCTGCATATGTAATAAAGTCTCAGATTTTCTATTTATTGGTTTAAGGTCTATTAAGGGGCCAGAATGGACGTTGTTGAAATTTCTCACAGAACTTTTCTTTCAATTTCAGGTTCAGAGATTTAATTCTTATATAGAATTATTCTTTATCATCTACAAATGCTGGTTACTTCAAAGTAACTTGACAGTGACAAACCGAAAAGTGTGTTGATAGCTGGCATTTCTGACAGCTGCCGTTACTACATGTAGTGTATATTGATTTTCGTGGCATTAGCAAATGCATTTTGGTATTACCGTAATTTACAGCTAATTAATACATAATGACATGAAATAACATACGCTTTTTAAGAACAAAAATATAATTCAATAGACTTTTCGCACGCAGATAATAAAACATTTAGCAAAACCGATAATCTATACAGAAAACAACAGGTGGGTGTAGATGGGCTTTCATAATTCATGATCATATACAATCGATTTAGTAAACATTATTGCTTTCTGATTTTGCGACATTTATCTGTTTTTTCACCTTCTGAACCTTTGTCGCGTCTCTAAAGCTTCCGTTATATGTGATGACATCTCATATAAATGACTCATTTCTATATTATATTGTACTGAAAAAAAAAACTCCCATGTTCCTTTGAACAGCTAGTATTTTTTAAATACTTTTCGACACAACTAATAATTCTTCACTAAAACAAGGGAGTCATTTGTTTTTAGGCTGAGCTAATTTTCATTTACCTATTGCTTCACAGTTCAGCTGCAAAAGTAGGATCGTATATTTGCATATTACTATACACTCTAAATACTGTCTCTGATATTTTTCGTAAATGACATGTAACTGTGGAAGATTCTCCTTAGCAATTACCATTATCTTCATTTGTCCGACTTGATGAATTAAAGTGGATATATTGTTGTCATAGAGTATTGATCTGAGTTTCCCTAATGCTGTTTATTTCCCTGCAAATGTTGTCATTATTAAAATGTTCCTGAAACATGTCCAATACATTAACACTCGATTCTATTACAACTTTCACTTTACATACTTTGTTGAATTATTGCTTATTTGTAATTTTCGGTTTACACTGTGAAGGTTTCATTATCCTAATTCTAAATGGATTTCCAGTTCAATTAAAAAGATGGCATCGAATGAAAAGTAGTTTTTTCCCTGCATTTGCTTTTACTAGCTTGAATTGAAGGATAGGCTAAAATTAAAAATGCATCATATTTGTAAAAAGAAATTTATTTACAGTGGAAGAACGTCCTGTTTGTGTGGTGCAGCATGACCTAAAGACTGAAGTGAAAGCAGAAAACACAGTTCCCAAAATTCGATGTTTGACAGCTCTTCCAACTATGTGCGATGGGGGTCCTTTTCTTTGAATGTATATAAACTGCCAACCTCCCTGCAGCATGCAAAGCACATGTCTACTTATTTGACGCAGACACTTTTTTTAAAAAAAAGTTCGAGGTTTGTTGGTTTTGGATAAAATAGCACATGAAAATCAATAGAATAATGAGGCCGGAAGGTTAGATTCATGATAGACATTTACTGGCATTTACATGCAGTTCTACTATATATATATATATATAGTTGCATTGTTAAATCTGAGATATCTACGAGCACATGTGAGCTGTTGCCATCATTTGGCATCCGTCTGTCAAAGCTTTTCATATTTTAGTCTTCTCCTCTGAAACTACAATACAGAATGGAAAGAAACTTTACAGGCCACTTTCTTGGATTATGCTCTGCAAATGTTGTGTTTTTCGTTCCGATCTGAAGTTGAACATGACCTCCAGCGCCAAATATGCTTTTTGATTGACTTTAGTTTAAAAACCTTGTCAAGAACCAAATAGCCAAAGAAACTGTAATATTGTAGTTACTTCCTTTGTTGGCCTTCCAAATGTGTGTTCTTCGTGCCTACCAGAAATCCAAACAACGTTTACCGTAGGACTCAATTGGAAATACTTGTCACAAACCAATGCAATAGGCCAGGTAGGGTTGCTGGGGTGTAACCACTTTCAGAAATGTTTCAGGTATATACAGACTACCAGACTTATGGAAGAGGGGCGGGAGCTTGAACAGCTATTCAGCTCACCGGTAGAACCCAGATTCTGGGTAGATGTATGAAAAAATTGACATATTAAGTAGATTAAGCGGGATTCGAACTCGTGATACTGCTGTTAGACCATAACCACTCAGCTACCCAGTCTGGCCACTGAAATGATTAAATCAATATTGCTGATGAATTATCTCTATATGGTTCTTTAGTAAATTGTGTTTTAGAAGAACCAAGGTGGCATTCACAGTAGAACATAGTTTGCTATAACTTAAGGCATAATATATTGAAAAATATTTTCTCAAAAAAAAAAAAAAAAAAAAAACACCAGCATTTATAAATGAACACATTGTAATACGAATCAAAGATCAATGGACGGTCCTTTAAAATTTTATGTATTTTGTGTTAATCAGAATTTTAGATGATCACCTTCAAGATTTTTAATTTAATATAGAATTATGTGGGAAACGGTAAAATATCTTCTAAGGCTTTGGGATCAAGTTGGCTAAGCAGCTTGTCACATTTACCTGTACAGACCATTAGTATATCACCTCTAAGATGTGACTTTGCGGCTAACTTTGGACTTGTAAATTTATCACTTACTTGTCGAAGGTTGGTAGTTACTCTGTTTGCTCCAGGCTTCCTCCACAAATAAAACTGGTCGACAAGATTTGGGCAGATGTAGCTGAAAGTGGCGTTAAGCGCTATTAAACAAGGACAGAAAAGAAAAATCTTACCCTTCTTTTAAAATTGGCTTACCTGAGAAATTTTAAAAATTTTTGTCAGAAACCACAATATCAGTTGAACTTTCAAGTATGCCAATTTCTCAGTCGAATTTATGTTTTTAGTACTGATCTGAAATCCATAATGGTTACAATCCATAGAGTTTAGATGGACATAGTCCCAGGATGATCTACTTTCAACATGTTCAAAGATATATTCCCGTGGCGGAACTCACCATCAAAGGAGATATCAGTTACTGTCAGTAGAAAATATTTCTTATTTTATGGCAGAACTGGCTGAAATATTTCGTCATTTCATTCATATATATATATATTTTCATATATGGTAGATATTTTGAGAAATATGCAGTTTGTTGAATTGCTGAATATAGATACATATTGCTGTAGCGATATTTGAACAAAATTCTTCTTCAGAGCCTCTTTGCCAATGAACTGCGTTGTTCTTAGGTGGTCTGTTTCAGAAGTATAAATGTATGTCCCATTGCTGAGCTTACTGCTCAACATGCTTAAGTGTGTAAACTGCAGTAAGTGTGTAAAACAGAACCAGATTACTAATGTTAAAACACAAACAAACCAAAATGCAGTAGAGGCGGAAGATATAGAAGGTTACTTGAACAGCATTCAAAAGCAAGAACAACAAACAGAGGGACCCAAGCAATAATTGTATATTTCGAACTTTGTTCTGAACTATGACTACATGATAATAAGACATTTAACATATAATTCAGATTTACATCTTGACTCTATACTTTTGTTGCGGCTAATGTAGGTTATGTATGTTTTGAAGTGATTTTAATTTTCTTCTCTAAAAGCGACCTATTATATAAGATGATACGTCAGTGGCGAAATATTTCGATTATTCGACGTTTTTAAGTCGAGTTACTGAAACTGGTTGAAGTATATCGATTTAAAAAAATGCTTGATATTTGTATTTTTGCCATTAATACAGTTAAAAGTTTTTGATTAAAATATTTTACTATTGTTTTATTTGAAATTTGTACTGGTGTTAATGTGAATATAAGGCCTCTGATTAGTTATTAATTTTCTATATATTACAAATAAATAAAGTTACTAAACTAAGAATATTGCAATTAGAAAGAGATATGTATCTTTTTACCAATAGAAGATAGGGGAAAGTTGTCAGTCAAAAAGTTGTTCAGATTCAGATGACCAACCTGAAAATATAAAAATTCAATTGTAATCCTTGAGGTAAAGCTGCACATGTCAGAAAAAAAACATTTTTACCCCAAAAAGCATTGTAAAATGATTTATTTCCAGTAGGTGACTCGAGTGAATCAGTGTCGTCAACTTATTCGACGTTTTGCATTGTTTGGCCATTTGATGCCTTTGTCAGCTGTCCAATGTCGGGGAAGAATCTATTGTTTTT
>JAOXYI010000026.1:429703-441056 GCA_028566495.1 Lithophaga antillarum
TAATATGTTCTCGTCCTGAATATGGTTGAAAGATTACCCGCTGGACGTTAAACATCCATCCATCCATCCATCCATGAAGTCAGTTCTTCACTTCTACCTTTTCAGAGTTCAGTTGACTCAATTGATTCAGTTGATCTCTACAGTACAATTGACTCAATTGATTCAATTGAATTGTAATGTCAAGTTAAGTAAATCCTTCAATACTACTTTTTTCGAGTTCAGTTGACTCAGTTGATTCAAATGATTACTACAGTACAAAGATACAATTGATTCAGTTGAACTCTGCAGTCAAACCAGTCAATTCTTTGTGAAACAAATATTTAGCTATGAAAACACTTAAACAATTCCACCCTGAATTCAAAAGAATAAGGTCCACGGTAAGAATAATACCCAATAGTAACAACTATTACCATATGTTGAGAATTTTTTGCGCATTTATAATTCATTAATTTTGTGAAAAAATTTTACATAGTGAAAATATTATTTCACTGTTTTGGCCACATATATGTATCATGAAAAAATCCCTAGACAAATAACCTGAAATATAAGGTATATTGATTTCAGTTTTTAAAAAGGAATCTTGATAGACAATTTGTATGATAGATCTCCTTGAATGCTTCATTGTGTTCTTTTGTTTGATGGTGCACAAGTCTGAAGTATATACATGTAAATGTTCAACTACTTGAACTCTTAGAAAGTAAAAGTGAAGGATTGTCTCGTTTGACTGTTGAGTTCAGTTGAATCAGTTGTATCAATTGAACTGCAGAGATCAATTGAACCAATTGTATCGAATGTGTCAATTGAACTCTTAAAACTTAGGATTGAAGGATTGACTGGTTAGATTCAAGACTTTAGTTGAGCCAATTGTATCAATTGTACTATAGAGATCAATTGAATAAGTTGTGTCAATTGAACTTGTAGAAAATAAAATTGAAGGATTGACTCATTTGACTGTGGAGTTCAATTGAATCAATTGTGTCAATTGAATTGTGGAGATCAATTGAATCAATTATATCAATTGTATCAATTGAACTCTAATATTATAGATTAGAAGGATTGACAGGTTTGGCTATGGCATTCAATCGATTCAATTTTATCAATTGTACTATAGAGAACTCTCAGAAAGGATATTAGAAGGATTGACTTGTTTGACGGTGGAGTTCAGTTGAATCAATTTTATCAATTGAGTCAATCAAACTCGTAGAAAATAAAATTGAAAGATTAACTCATTTGATTGTGGAGTTCAGTTGAATCAATTCTCGTAGAAAATAAAATCGAAAGATTAACTCATTTGATTGTGGAGTTCAGTTGAATCAATTTTGTCAGTTGAACGGTAGAGATCAATTGAATCAATTGAACTCTAACAAACTAGAATAGAAGGATTGACACATTTGACATTCAATTGGCTCAGTTTTATCAGTTGTACTATAGAGATCAATTGAATCAATTGTATCAATTGTGTCAACTGACTTCTCAGAAAGGATAATAGAAAGATTGACTCATTTGACTATGGAGTTTACTTGAATCAGTTGTATCAATTGAACTGTAGAGGGTCAGTTGAAACAATTTTATCAGTTGAACTCTTACAAACTAGAATAGAAGAATTGACAGGTTTGGCTGTGACGTTCAATTGTATCAAATGTACTACAGAGATCAATTGAATCAATTGTGTCAACTGAACTCTCAAAAAGGATAATAGAAGGACTGACTTGTTTGACTGTGGGTTCAATTAGATCAATTGTATCAATTGAGCCAATTGAACTCTTAGAAAGTATAATAAAAAGGATTAACTGTTTTGACTCCAGATTTCAATTGAATCAATTGTGCTGTTTATTTCAATTGTATCAATGGAGTCAATTGAACTCTAACAAATTAGAACTGAAAAATTGACTGGTTTGACTGTGGTGTTCAGTTGAAACAATTGTACTGTCTAGAATTTGTAAATGCAATAGATTTTGAAGCATTGTTTGGTTTGACTGATGAATTGATTGAATTGGAAAATAGTACAATTGATCTCGATTGATATGAATTGTTTCATAAGATTGACTGGTTTGATAAATATGTCAAAGCAGTCAATTCAGCAGTACTACACCACACTCATGTATTGTCACTTTCAGTAATTTTCAGCCGTATCAACTGCCAGACTTACTTGGGGAGGATAGCTCTGACTGCTGTCAGTAAACCGGTGAAACCTCTGACCTTGGGTAGGTGTATGGAAACGTTAGCACATGAAGGGGGTCAGGCAAGATTCAAACACAACAGTGATGTTAGGCTAGTGGTCATGAGTCAGTGACCATAACCAATGGGCTACCCAGGCCCCACAACATTAAGCAGTCAGAGATGGGACTGGTCAGCTGGAATCAGAATAATGTGTCCAAGTGGGTTGAGATGTCTAACTGCAGCCTGTTGCTTCAGTGAGCAAGCACTGTAAAAATCCATATCTGGTACAAAACAGACATAACACATGCATCACACAATATGACTTGTTCTCACCATGATATAGATGATACATTGTTGACTTGGTATTAAATAATTACTGTGATTCACCCAAGAACTTTTCAGTAATAAAAATTTGGGTCATTACTTTACTGTATACAAATTCTGTATTTTTTTTCAGGCTGGAAAGTTAATGGAATCTCAGAATAGCAAGCAGTTAATGTCATCTCAAGCATTGATAGAAGCAAAAAATGAGATTGTAGCTTTACAGAAATGTATTGAAGATAAAGACAAAATTCTCAACCAACTGTCAGAGAAAGTGAATGCCATCTCTACAGAATACGTTAGTGTCAAAGCTTCATATCAAGCATCACTCCAAAAAGAAGAAGAAAGTGCCAAAGTGGTGAAAAATCTTATGGCGGATGCAGAGGAATTTCGAAAGCAGGGAAGCATGAATGGGTCTTCAGCAGTGTCTAGTCCAAATCCTGATGTTGAGGTCAGAGTTCAAGAGGTCAGGCTTGAATTGGAGGAAACATATGGGAAACAAATTTCTGTAATGAAAGAAGAATTATCAAAACATTACCAGACAGAAATAGAAAATTTATCATGTGAACTGAATGATCTGAAGAAAGTTTGTTCTATGTTTGAAAGTCAGCAGCAAATTCTTGAACAGGAAAAACAAAAGTTGTCAGCAAGTAATGAAACATTGGCTGCATCTTTGTCTGAAAATGAAACTCAACTTACTGACATAAATGCAAGGCTTTTCGAAATCCAAAATCAACGAGATGAGTTATGTAAACAAAACTTGACTTTGAATGAACAGATTGAGCAAATTAAGGAGCAGGTTGTACAGTTAGAAACAGAAAAACTTAGTCAGAAAGGAGAATTTCTGTTGCTTAATGATGAGAATTCTGATCACTTATCACAGGAACAGAAGGACAGTGTTATGGAATTAAAGGAGAAAAATCTGTTACTGTCTTCCAAACTTGAAAGTCTTAAGAAAGACTATACTGATGCTCAAAAACTGATAGATGATCTGCAAAAGAAATCTAAAGGTGAAAGATCTCCAAAATTCCAGATTGATTCCCAGGAGATTGTAATGGAATTGAAACAAGTAACAGAACAGTACGAGGAGGCTTTGGTCAATATTGCTTTGATGCGAGCTAAAATTGAGGATTATGATATAAAATGTGAAAATCTGAATGAAGATATGCTAAAGTTGAAGGAAAGATTTGAAAATTCTGATGAGACGATAAAGAATTATGAAGAGCTAGTAAAAGAATATGAAAGAAAACAGGAGTCCAGTAGGTTAGAATTACAAGAAATGACAGAAAAGTTTGAAAATGCTAGAAAACAAAGTGAAGAATATCGTGACAAATTCGTTGAATATGAACAACAGTTGACTGATTATGAAGGATTGATGATTCAGTTTAATGAATTGCAACATGAATGTAATGTATATCAGACACAGAATGATGAACTAAACAATAAAATGAATATTCAACAGGATGTTGTTGTTGAGTTGAAGGCAGAGCTAGAACTTTTAGCAAATCAAAATCAGGTTTATCAGGAACAAGCTCTACTGCATGCTCAGCAGTTAGGGGAGGTAACCCAAGAAAATAAATCATTACAGGAAATTGTAGACCAACAAAAAACTGAAGTTACAAATTTGACAAATAGTCTAGATCTTGCCACTGCAGAGGTTGATCTTTATAAAGACAAGGTAAATTCTCTTGAAGTGATGGTGGGAAAATTACAGCAAGAACTCCAAGTGAAAGGAGATACTGAGTTAGAATCAAAACAAAAAGATGTATTGATACAAGAATTGACTGACAAAATTGATAAGTTAACATCAAAATCTGAAATTCTAGATACTGATAGTGACAGTTTGCACAGAGAAATTGTTGCACATGAAGAAAGTTCAATATCTGTCAAAACTAATGAAAGTTTAACTGACTTAGAAAATCAAATTATTGTAGAAGACAGTGTTCAGTCACAGTGTGATGAAATTGACGGCAGAAATATTGATCAATCAGATGATATGTTACAGTCTGTTCAAATTGTCCAATCAAAAGTAAGTCTGACATCTTCTGAAGTGCCTTTTAATTTGATTGGACGACAAGAAAAAATTGAAAATCAGTTAGGGCAAGTGGTGCATTTAAATGTTGCTGCAGGTATGGAGGTGGAAAAAGACATGGATGCTGATTCATTAGATGAGGATGAAAGTACAAGGACATTTGATTCTATTGAAGATTCCAATCATGATCTGTTGGCTCAAATTAATGATCTCCAAAGTCAGAAGCAGTCTCTTGTTACTGAAAATACAAGGCTTTCTGAGGAAAATCATAGTTTAAATGTAAACATTGAGAAATTAGAATCAGAATTAAGTTCTGCACATGGCACCAACAGTGATACTGAACAAATGTTGCAGACGTTGAGATCAGAAATTGACAATCTTAAGGAAGAAAAATCGGAAATAGAAAATTTATATAAAACATTGGAAGAAAATAATATTGTAGCTAGTGAGAAAATAAAACATGTTGAATCATCCTTATCATTGGCAGAAGAAGAGAAAATGGCTCTTCAGAGTGAATTAACTTTCATAAACAGCATAATAAGTGAAATGTCTCAAAATGAAGAAATGTCTCAGAATGAACAAATACATGTAGATGTAGATCTTGAGGGACTGTCTCAGACTGAAAAAGGTGATTACTCATTTTTGTGCAATAAATTAGAGGCTGTCAAAGTAAAGTTAAAAATGGCTCAGTCTAGTGCTGATATTGTCCGTCAGGAGTGTGATCAGTTGAAAACAGAAAGGTTGAAAGTCGAAGAAATCCATAAAAATGAATTATTAGAAAGGCAAGATGAAAGGGACAATTTGCAAAATGAATTAGAGTGTTTAAAAATTGAGATAAATGAACTAAAAACTGAAGCAAAGAAAAATGAACTAATAAAACAGTCATTACAAGATGAAATCAAAATTGCTCAAACAGAAAATGACAATTTAAATAAGTCTTTATCAGAAATGAGTGAAAGAGAGCAGAATTTAAAACTTCAAGTTGAAAGACTGTCACAACAAGTGTTTGAACTTTCAGTTATAAACCAAACAGTTAATGGCCATAAAGAGAATTTGGAAAACAGATTTGTAGAGGTTTCAGCAAAGGAAAATGGTGAAGAGACTGTAATGAACTATGAAAGTGGAGTAAGTGATGTCATGTCAAGTACAAAATCACATGATCTGTCTTTGACCTGTCAGCAAGTTTTACCTGTGGTAGACAAAGATAATGGTGACCTGGGAAACAAGATGGATCAAAACATTACTGCTGAAACAACAGAACAAGTTGAAGTTTTCAAAGTAGCTGCAGCAATTTCGTTGACAGAGGAAAGACTTGATCCTGCCATGGTGACAACAACATGTTCATCGACCAGCTCCATTGAGACACTGCCAACAAGTGAAGCTGACCAGTCAGCCACGGTAAGATCAACCTGCATGCCGACCAGCCATGGTCAAGTTATGAATGTTTGTTCATCTGTTTGTGTTAGTTCTGTTAATCAGTTACCGCCAAATTTTGTTCATGATTTAGTTGCTTCTGATTATGGTGCTTATAATGATCAAATGATTAATAATAATGAATGCAACAAAAATGATAGCAAACAAGCTGAAGTTTTGGATCAGAAAGAATTTGATAAAACTCTTGATTTGAGTAACATAGCTAAAGAAACTTCCACTTTTCACAGTTTTTCTGAATCATTTGATCAAACATTATATCTGTCATGTGATCAAACTAAAGAAAACGATCAGTCAGATAATCATGATAGAAACTATTCACATACATCTGATTCTAAAGCCAGCTTGATACCATTAGGTAATGATACTCTTCAAGAAGATGCAAACCTCTCTGACACAATTCAGACATTTGAAAATGGCAGTTCTTCTCAATACATAGATCAGGGAGAAAATGAAAATGAAAACAATGAATGCTCAGAACATTTAAGAAATGAAAACATCATTCTGAAAGTTAAGCTTGAAGATACACAGAATGACATGTCAGAAATGTTAAATGATCGTGTTGAGTTGGTAGGATCAATGGAAAATTTTTCAGACAAGATTAATGCACTACGTGATCAAAACAAACATTTAACATTTAACCTGCATAAAACAATGGAAGAAAATAAAATACTGCGTGAAAAAGTAGCAGAGAACAGTGAAAATTCAGAAATCAGATGCAAACTTGAAGATAAAATTATTGAACTTGTGTCAGAAAATCAAAAATTAAAAACAGAATATACTGAGAGTAGAAAGTTGCTAAAAGAAGAACATGAATCTTTGAAATCTGCCATCAGCTCCTGGCAAGAATCATCAGAATCAAGCCGACTTTTGAAAGAGGAAGTTTCAGGGTTATTTCAAGAAATGGAAAGTTTATCCAAAGAAAAACAAGAAATGGAAACTGCATTTAAGGCAATGGAGGAGGCATATGTCACAAGTCAATCACTTAATGAGGAATTACAAAGACAGGTTCTAGAGAACTGTAAAAATCTGAAAGAAATGGAAAGATGGAAAATTCATGCTGAAGATTTAGAAAGTAGATATAGAGAAACTGAGGAAAAGTTTGAAAGTGAAATGGAGAAATGGAGAATCAATGTGGATGATATTGAAAGTCAGAAAAGGAAAATCAGGGAGAATTTGGAACATGAGATAGAAAAAGGGAAAGTTGGTTCAGAGGAACTTGAAACTAAAACAAGGGAAATAGAAAAACTCCAGAATCTGTATCAACAAATAAATGCAGAAAAGGAAGAATTGTACGAAAAACATAAGGAATATGAACACCAGGTCTCAGAATTACAGGCAAAACAGTCTGAATTAATTCTGGAGAAAGAGGAGGCTGTGACTATGTGTTCAAATATTGAAATGAAGTTAACAACTGAAATAGATCATTTGACTGAAAAATGTACATTTAATGAAAAATTAATTACAGAGTTGCGTGCTGAACAGTCTCAGATGATTGAGGAAATGCAAGAAAAATTTCAGGACAAGGAATTGAAAATAATGAAAGAAAATAGTGAACTCACAGAAATATGTGCTAGACACGAAAGTCAGTTGAAAGAAATGAAAGAAAAGTGTACTTATCATGAAACACATATAACAAATTTTGAAGAAATGTGCATTACCTATGAAAGCAAAATTAATGATATGAATGAAAAGTTCACTAGTTATGAAAAGCAGGTGACAGAAATGAAAGAAATGTGCTCGAACTATGAAAGTCAGAATTTGGAATTACAAGAAAAGTGCACAAGTTATGAAAAGCAGGTGACAAAAATGAAAGACGTGTGCACGAACTGTGAAAGTCAAAAACACGAACTACAAGAAAAGTGCGCTAGCTACGAAAATCATTTGAAGGAAACAAGGGAGAGATGCTGTAACTGTGAAAATCAAAATCGAGAGTTGCAGGAAAGGTGCAATAGTTATGAAAAGCAGAATAATGAAATAACTGAGAAATGCATTACTTATGAAAATCAGCTAACTCAAATCAAGGAAAAATGTGCAAGTTACGAAAAACAGATTGAACGATTTCAACAGAAATGTACTTGTTATGAAAAGCAATTGACAGAAATGCAAAATACATGCTCAAGTAGCGAAATCAAAATTCAAGAAATGCTAGAAATGCAAGACACTTGTGAAAGACAAAATAAGGAATTAAAAGAAAAATGCAGCAAGTTAGATGCTGACTTGTTGGAAGTAAGAAATAAACACTCTCATGTATTAGAAGTTAAGGAGAATAAGATAGAGGAATTGGAGCAGAATATATCTCAGTTGTCATTACAATACAAGGAATTGTATGATAAATATGAAGTAAAAGAAACCACTGCTAAAGATATTGAATCAAAGTATTCAGAACTACGGCAAAGGAAGGAGAAGGATGATGTGAAAAGTCGAGAAACAGTGTCGGATTTATCTGTGAAAAATGAGAAACTTAATGCAAAAATTGAATCTCTGGAAAATAAAATGAAGGAAAAGGAGATGGAATATTCTGAATTGGTTGAGACTAATACTCAGATGAAAGAAAAATTTGAAGAAACTCTTTCAGCAGTGTCAGCAGAAAACAAAGAGTTGGCGAAAAAGTGTAAACAATTAGAGCTGAAGAAAAAAGCTGTTAAAACAAAAAATTCCGAATTAGTCCGCACAACTAGTGACACACAAGAGAAATTACAGCAGATGGTGTCTGAACTGTCATTGCAAAATAATAACTTGAATGAGAAATGTGAGATTCAGGAACAAAGCATTAAGAACATAGAAGCTAGTTATATTGAACTAGAGCAAGCAAAAGCAGACATACAGAGGGAACTGACTGAAAAAATAGAACAGTTGACAGAACAAAATACTGAACTTACAAGAAATGTAAAGGATTTACAGACTGAAAATAATATATTGCTAGAAAAAATTGAAACAAAGCAGAGTCATTTAGATCAAGTGAGTTCAGACTTTGAGAAAATGAAAATGATGTTTGACAAGAATGAGAACAATCTTGCTGAACTGGAAATGCAAAATAAAAATTTAACATTCAGTATTAAGAAATCAAATGATCAGTCTGAAGAACTGCAAGAAAACCTTCATGAAGTAATGAAGGAACTTGAACAAACACAAAAATCACTGTTAAAACTACAGGAAGATCAAATTGAATTGAAAAACAAAAAGGATATGCTGGAAAAAGAAAATGATCAAATGAATCAACAGCGAGAAAAGCTTTCACAGGAAATTGAGGAGCTATCTGAGGAGCTGGCTAATGTGGAGGAGGAACGTAATGAGCTAGCGAAGTCACAAGACCTGACAGAACAAAGTTTGCGAGATATGCAGGCCAATTATGAATCTCTGATCAAACTTCTGCAGGATACAAAGAAGGAATGTGGTAATGAAATAGAAATATTGAAAACTCAGCTTTGTCAGGTTTCAGAGGAAGTCGGTAGTTTGAGGGCATGTCAGGACATTTTACAGTCTGATTTAAGTACTGTTACGTCACAAAAGCTTCAGGTGATGTCTGAACTTGAACAAGAGCAAAGAGAACGAGAAGAAGTTATTGTTCAAAATTATCAGTTACAACAAGAATTAAGGGACAAATGTGCGAAAGATTTACATAATCAGGGACTGGTTAATGCCAAGCAGGCAGCAGTTAATATGATGAGTAAAGAAACTCAAAGAAATTTTGTCGACCTTGCTGTACAAACAGATCTGAATATTGAGGGAAAAGCAAATGTAATTAATGTGGAAGTACAAGTTGATCTTGGAACTTTCATTTCTGGAACTCATGACAGCAGAGAAATTGTTGGAACTGAAGAATGTGGTGGAATTACTGAAAATGATGCTTACAAAAATGTGATGAACGGAAGTCCGAGAAACTTGGCAAATGAAAACAACAAAGATTTAGAAAGTGGAAATGAAACAATGAGAGAAAATGTAGATATAGATACCGTGGAAAAGGACAAGAGTATTGCTAATGAAAATATTGAAACTGGAGGTCAGGTTAATAATACAAGTGGAGAAAATATTGACGATGATGAAGAGTTGATTTCAGAGGAAGAATTAGAAGCTCTTATACAACAGAAAATTGATCATGAAAAGAAACAAATTGAGTATGACATGGAGGAAAAATATGAGGTGAAATTCAGACAGAGACAAGTTGAATTAATGCACACATTTGAAAAGAAACAGAAGGAGCTGGAGAAAAATTTTGAACAACAGGTTAATCATAGGATTGAATCTTTACGTGCAGAAAAGGATCAAGCTTTTGTTAAAGCACTTCAGAAAGTTAAGAAGGATTTCGAAAAACGACATAGGAAGGAGATGGAACAACAAAGACTGGCACACTTGCGTGAAATGGCCATAATGGAGGATGAGAGGAAAGGTGGAGGTCATATTAGTGGTGTGGTTCAGAAGTTACATCAAGAAAATCAGGTGTGTATAATTGATAGTTTTACACTTACATGCACATGTACTGGTAAGTGTCAAGCAGCAATAGCACTTTACATGATAAAGTCAAGTCACTTACTGAAGGTTGATGTTTTTGTATGGCCACTCTGGCTTCCTTTACCAGTTGAATTGGTAACTGTAATGTGACTAAAAATTTTCTACAAGTGACATTAAACCCCAATGAAACAGTCTACTAAACAGTAATATACAAAATCCAATAGATTTATGAAATGTAAAGGAAGTGAATTGGGCGGAAAAAGACATTAAAGAAAACCACAGCAAAGACAAAAAAAAAAATGTGGATAATAGGCCACTATAAATTAATTACTAGATTTACATCCAAATGTTTCCAAAAATAGGGGCGGGGAAATTTTTTTTAAATTTTTTGCCATTTTTAGTGAAATTACTTTAAAAATTAAAGAAGACTGCTAGAAAGCAAAATAAAATAAAACGTTGGCACTGAAAAAAATAGGGGTGGGCGGGAATGTAAATCTAGTATTTAATTTATTATGGCCTTATATAGAAACAAGACTTTATATAATACTGGTCTTCATCTTACAAATTTTCGGTAGTAACATGATAGAATGGGTAAAAATTGTTGGTTTGCTGTTTCCCAATTGACCCACTAAAAAGCTTGACCCAGTTTTTATGTAAAAAGTTCACTTTTAGTAAGTTCTCTGTCAGAAGTATCTTTTTTTTTGTGAGTTTCAAGAAAAACAATACATGCTTACCCACTGTGGAAACTATTGGTCAACAAGCAGCAAACAAACATTTTTTAAAGCAAAATTGTGAGGACACTGAAATGTAAACACAAGTTTGATTATCAGAACAACACGAAGCAAATTTGACCTCTTAGAAGAGATTTCCTTGATATTAATCTGTCATCTCAAGCTTAACCAGACCAAAAGAAAAACCATATATTTGTGAAAAAATTTTCAGAATTAGACGACAATA
>JAOXYI010000026.1:491837-503023 GCA_028566495.1 Lithophaga antillarum
CTGTCCGAACGTCAGAGGGGACGTTAATTCCGATGTCTCGTGTTTGGAGATTGGCATATACCAATTTTTGCAGAGTTGGTTAACTATAGGCTGTCTGGGGCCTCTGCATAACCTGAATTGTTTGACAGGTTATATCCCCTTTTCAATGGCAGTCTAAGTTTGACCTATCCTAGCAGCCCATCACATTTTAAATTAGTTTTATTACACGTTTTTCATCACAGTATAGCTGCAATATTGCTGAAAATGACGTTAAAACAATTACACAAACTGCAGGCTAGTTGTTCAAACATGGTAAGGTTAACCACTGGTTGAATCATGCACAGAGCAACCAATTTAACCAATGGTTAACTCCAGTCAGCTTTTAAACAACTGTGAAAGTTAGATTGTTAGTCTTTTCCGAAATATGCCTATTGAAAGATATGCATTTAAACGAAACTTGATTAGTTGTGCAAAAAAAAAAAAAAAAAAAAACAAAACAAAACAAAACTTATTTCCAGTAGTTTAATATTGTTTCATATACAGTTATGACAAGATAAATGTAGGACAAGTATTTTGCTGTAATCCTATATTTACCTCCAGGCTATATGTGTGTGTTCTATATTTGACCTATGGTAATATTATTATTAGATATCGATATTGAATGGAAAACAGCATTGACAATAGTATATTGTAATCGATGTATATTTTTACATGAAATGTCAGTTGATCATACAGATTATTGGTTTATTAAATCACGGTACAATCTTTTCAGAAAACTTATACAGAACAATTATGATAAAATTTGTCAAAGGGAATGCATTGGCACGAAAGTTTCAGATTTGAAAAAAAAAATAAATAAAAATCAATTTCCTCCTAAAGTTGTACATTATTTATTGCTAAATAACAAATTCAAACGTTTTTCTGTAGATCTTGATTTCTTTTTATTCTCACTAAATATAGAGCACGCTCTATGTTCAAATAATGCAATATACAACACTGTATGATATCACTATGTTTTTTTCCATTTCTTACGTTGTACATGTAGATTTTTTTAACACCAGGTAAAGTTTACATTGTCAGTGTTAACTTCAATGAATTACCTGTTGCATGAGCTAATTTTGAAAAGACAGAAATAAACATCACTGAATATGTTATAAATTAGAAAAAACTGCAAACTGAATCAGCATTTTGAAAGAATATATACCAGTCTCTGCAGGTTATAAAACAAATAAACAAAACTCTTAACAGACATAACAATAAATTAAATCTCTCTGTTTAGAAACATAATAGTATCACTTTGACCTGTTTTAGAGTTTTAGGGTAAATTAGTGGTCATAGACGTAGGCATTTTTCACATCACGTTTTTTTGTTTGTTTGTTTTTTTTTAAAGTTGATATTTGATCTTCAGAACTGATATTACAATGTTTAAAGACATGAGTGTCCCACTGCAATTCCTGGTAGCCTTAGGAATACGACTAGACTTTGTTCAATAGTTGAAGAACATCAATGAAATAGTTAAATTTTTGCTTCAAGCTTTTAACATCTATAAATTTAGTAAATTGCAAAACACACATAACAAAGACTAATTTATAAACTAATGCACTAAATGGAAAAAAGTGAATGTTAAAATTTTATGTACATACAGTATACAGTGATTTAAAAATGACAATTTTGAAGTTCAGAATTAACAATTTTCCTACTGAAATATGAAATATCCACCGGTATATTTTTCATGAAAAGGCTAAAATTAATTT
The DNA here is from genome assembly GCA_028566495.1 of Lithophaga antillarum. Lineage (NCBI taxonomy): Eukaryota > Metazoa > Mollusca > Bivalvia > Mytilida > Mytilidae > Lithophaga > Lithophaga antillarum. The sequence continues at coordinate 493,571 of JAOXYI010000026.1, forward strand.
ACTTTAGGATAATAAAATTCTCGTGCTTTACAAAAATTCACTGGAAATGGAATATACACTCTAATAGGGAAACACAGATTTCCACCAGATTTAAATTCTGACAATACTTGTTAAACTTTTAAATTAATGACAAACAATATTTTACAGTGGTCTTTGCTATTTATGTTTTACGAGAATGTGTTTATAGCATCCTTAACTCTTTGATCCTGACAAAATTCATGTAGCAAATTTGTTCAAATGCTGTGGAAAGTTTTATTCTTATTCGTTCATTGCAGTTTTATTAGACTTAGGAAGTCGGTCTTTTGATTAAGTGTCTGCATCGTTATGATGAGCTTCTTCCTTTACCTCTTGCATAATGAGAGGTAGTTTTCACCAGGGACGTAAATGTTTCTATTTTCATGAAATTGATAAATATTGTGTTTACGATTGACTTGTACATAGATGATAAAGTACAATTCAGAAACTGAAGCTTTACAATTGTTAAGTCTTTCTGACTATTATACGGCCAAAAGTGACAGAAACGTTACAAAGAAACAACTGAAAGTTTTCAATATGTAACAGTATATTATGTCAAGGAGAATGATTTTCACGAATCATTCCAGAAATTAAGTAGAAACTTTAAAACAAAAAATCATTCCTTTATGTGTCCATATCTTGGATATCCACTATCCAGCAGTTAATTTTCCTTGCCATGAACTTATTGAAATATTGTTAAGTATAAAATTAAAAACAAAAAATCATTTATGTGTCTATATTTTGGATATCCACTATCTGGTAGTTAATTTTCCTTGGCATGAGCTGTACTGAAATATTGTCATTACAGAAATATTAAGTATAAAATTAAAAACAAAAAATCATTCCGTTATGTGTCCATATCTTGGATATCCACTATCTGGTAGTTAATTTTCCTTGGCATAAACTTTACTGAAATACTGTCATTCCAGAAATGTTAAGTACAAAATTAAAAACAAAAATCATTCCGTTATGTGTCTATATCTTGGATATCCACTATCTGCTAGTTAATTTTCCTTGTCATGAACTGTACTGAAATATTGTCATTCTAGAAATATTAAGTATAAAATTGAAAACAAAAAATCATTCCGTTTTGTGTCTATATCTTGGATATCCACTATCTGGTGGTTAATTTTCCTTGGCATAAACTTTACTGAAATATCGGCATTCCAGAAATTAAGAATAAAATTAAAAACAAAACATTTTTTTAGGTGTCTATGCCTTGGGTATCCTCTATCTAGAAGTTAATTTTCCTTGGGGTGGATTTACTGAAACAAACTTTAATGTTAAAAACTAGTACATTGTTTGAAAAATATTATTTTTTGCGGCGGTCCTTCACAAATAAAAGTAGGATTTTCTTGTTTTATTTAATATGTATACCTTTGCTTACAAATATTATAATTTCGTTGAGCTCGACAATGACCACATGTAAATAGGAAACAAAAAATACCCAATTACACTTTTGATTTATTAAAATGTGCAATTGTCACTATTTCTAAAAATATATGTGGAATATTAAGTCTTCAAAAACAGCACATATCGTCTTTTCAATAAACTATCCTTGACTTGAAAGATTTGTTGTCCAAGAACATACATTATCAATTATGAGGTTACAAAATGACAGGTTGTGTAATCATGGCTAATGGAAGGCTGCAATTTATTAAAATCCCAAACAATGCCAATAAAATATGTCTCCTTTAACATAATTATCCCTTTGACATATATCTTCTTAACACCTTAATTCAGACAATGTTATGTAATGTTAATCACCTGTCTCCAAGTGACCAGTAAAACAAAACATTAAATAAATTTAAAAATTGCATTATTTTGCAAGCCTAAGTAATAAAGAAATAAAAATAGATACTTTAAAAGATCTGACATTATATAAATGTCCTATATTTAAGATTTAGCACGATTTTACCGATTGTCCATTTTTATTATACAGGGTCACGAAGACGATACCGCCTGAGGTGAAATGTAGCATGTCGTGTAAAGACAATAGTATTCATACAAGACAGCAATACCATTAATTATCGGCGACTTTAATGCATTGTTATACATCATTTGCATAAACGGAGTGTCACTACTTTATAACCAAGTGTGGACGGCAAGTTAACATCAGACTTGAAGCTTTCCTCCGAACAACAAGTAGGACTTTACTGAGGATCCACATTTTAAGACTTTCTAATCACGTAAGTTATAATTTATTCAGTTTGGAAAACAAATGCAGTTTGAGTATATTAAGGAAGTGGATTTACTTAATAAGGATAAACATGTTTTGCTACTGTTTCTTGATATTTGGAAGACTTATCTGTGATAGAAATACTTTATCATTTACTAAAAAGCGGTAGTAAAAAGGAAGTTTAAAATTTATTTACAAAAATAACTACTAATTTCCCAATGAAACGAAACCTACAGAACAATAACACATTGCGAACACTATTTACTATTTTCAAATCGGAAAAAGAAAAAAAAATCTCAATCGAAATCATATTATCATTTATATTTTTAATGACTTATATTTTAAGGGAAATAGTTTACATTTTCTCATTTTCTATATTAATGTTCGGTAACATGTTTTTACACCAACAAGTTCATTGTCAATTCTGAATTTAGTGGAGCTATCATAGAGGACCTTTTTATTATACAATTGCATTTTTCTAGACATTAGAACTTTGTTAGATTTAGGGGAATAGCTTTGGACTACTCGTTAATAACTATTTTTAGATTAAATCTGGTCAAATTGGTATTTCATTGAACAGTTTTGTATAATTCGATAGACAGGTAAAGATACAAATGTACCGTCCAATGCCGAATCGAAATTAAAATGATTAAGTACTTGAAAATTTATCGAAAGTTAGTGATCATTTTCTTTCCGTTTTCTGTGTATGTCTTTAAAAGAAGAGGTCGGTGAAAATACATTTTCAATATGAACGTACCGACGTCATGCGATGTTAAATTTGATAGTTTGTGCAAAATTTGTCATAATTAATTATTTCATTATATATTGCATGTCCGAGTTATAAAGAATTAGGCGTAATGACAATGCCTGAAAGCGTTTTAAACAACAAAACAATTTCTTTTCTAAATATAACGAAGGCACATTAGAAAAAAGTCACCGAATCACGTGATGAGGGGTGTTCCTGTATAAAATCATTCTGGTAATTAAATAACATTTGTTTGTCCGTCATTAAGAATCGTGACAGGAATAAGATAAAGAAAAAAGTACTTTATGATGGTACTTATGAGTGAAAAAGAAGGAATGAAAATACATATCCCTGACTTATTCCGCATTTCAGACCAAAATGATTTTCTTTGATAAACATGAACATCCTCTCCTTTTTATATGAAAATGACAATTTGATTCAAAGAAATAGTAGTAGAGTACCAACCAGAATCAGAAACCAAAATTCATGGTAACAAGTTTTTGAGCTTTAGAAATTAAACATATTAGCTGGTTTGATGGGGTTGACTGCAAACCAAGTCATACAAACGTAAATTACTATCAGCACTGAAGTGTTCATATATTAAGCATGCTAATTAAAGCTTGGGTAGCCTAAATTGTAAACAGATATCCTTTTAACATCAATGAACGGTTCCTTGAAAGATTCAGGTTTTGAATGAAATTATGTTCATAAATTTTATTTGTGTTGCAAGGTCGCCATAACAGGACGTTTCAAAAGATTGACATTTTAATGCAAAAATATCAGTCTGTTACATCATAAAAATCTCAAATAAATCCGTAAAAGATAACTGAAAAAGAACATTACAATATTCACATCTGCCAGTAACATTATGACTTTAATTGTCTCCAGCGATTGCATCTTTATCATTGCATTGCAATTAATGCTACCGCACACACTTTTGCGAAGGTTAAATCATATTTAAGAAACTTGCGAATAAAACATACTTTATGAAAGGGTCAATTCTGAGCTGCCGGATTTTTATTTTTCTATTTTTCGTTTCTTGATATTATTTGACCGTTTCGTATCTGTGCTATAAAATATTTCAACATTATTCTTCTGAGTGTATAGAATGACAATGAAAATAATTATATTAAAGCTTCTGTAACTGTATTGCCACAAGCAGTTTTATTGCTGAACAAAATGATAATTCGTGCCAACAAATAACATCTCGAATGCTTTAATTCATTATGTTATAAATATTTTGGAAAACCATGTTGAATTTGGACTTGACATTTCTTAATAGTAGCAAACCTCTCTTTACAAAATATTACTTATGTTAATATAAGACAACAATAGAATATAAAGATCCAAGTTTTCGCATTGTAAAATTAATTAATCAATACTGCAGGCTAAGAGCAAAAGCACTAAAAAGATACCATATCTGATTATAACTTATTATTTATATTTACTTTACATCTCAGCAAAAACCATCACATATGTCAAGTATGAAAAAGTGTTGCACAAAGTTATTGCTCTTGAAAACCATAGTTATTTTTATTTTACAGCACAATGAAGTGTGTACTAATTGTTGCCGTAGTCTTGTGTGTGATGGTAGCTCATGTCCGATCACAAACCGGAGGTTAGTATATGTATATAAATACATAATAGTACTAAGTATATGAAAATTTATTTCCATAAGATTTTAAGTAAATAATTTAGTTATATTCCAACAACTCACCAAAATGACCTGTACTCAAGAAAACATGATGATACATATTTTTAAGGTTTTAATCGAAGTATCATTAAATATGACTTTTCATTATGTTTTTACAATCATTCGCAGCCAAATCTATACTGTTCATAGTGCTTAAAGTATACCATGAGTGATAACGAAGTGTGGGAAAATAATGTAGTTATCTACCATTACAACGTCTGTTATGCAAGACAAACAATTTGATAAAGGGAGGTAATTTAAATTTGTCTCCTCTTACCTAACTGGTGATTTCCTAACCTAACTTGTAGTGATAGATAACTAAGGACAGTAAATTTTCAAGTGATGGCTAAATATCACAGTTCTGAAATGTTGAGGTGCCAACAGTGAAAGCACAACAGTGTGAATTATATACTCTTTTCAATTTTTCTAAAATTTGACAGAAAAATAGTTCATTCGAAAATTATAATTCCTTTGTAATAAAAAATACCCCAAAGTACATTTAAAGTTCATGTAAACATTTTCATTTTAGAAGTGTTTCCAAGTATCTGCTTATTGTGTAAATACGTGAAAGTCATGCCGTGTTTACTGTTTATTAATCATAAGCTTCTTGAGTACTGGTTTTTTCGGTGTCAATAGTTATTCACAAATACGTACTAACACAAATCCAGAGATCATACAAATTTATTATTTAAAGGTTTGTCCAATTTGTCTCGTATCTCTACTTCATGATAGAAAGTGCGCTTAGTATAGCGGCGATATAGAAACTGCAATCTACTGATTTCAAACATCAGATTTGAAGATGTAAGTGAAATAGCTATCCAATAAGAATTTCATGTATTTATTTTAACAGAATTATATCGAAAGACTGTCGATACAAATAACGGCTTCAGTGAATACTATCGTAACTTTAATACATGTATTATATTATGATTACGGATAAACCAACAGTTTATTCTTCTAATGCAAATAGGTTTATATGATCTCTATCAAATGCATGCTTTCTGATACTGAATCCTTTCTAATTTCAATCTTCTCTAACCAAGTCACATGCACAATTAAGAAAAATGATAGATGATAATTTAAGGGCATAAAAACGACTACTGCCTAACTGCAGAGTTTTTGAAATTTTAGCATATGTTTTTTCTGGGTTTATCTTGCAAGCAATAGAAATCATATAGTGTTGTCCTCTTTGTTGATTATGTAAGGGAACTTCTCGTAAGAAAAGAAAATACCTAACTACCGCCATTTAGCTTTAAACCTGACGTGATTTGAAATAATTTTCTTTACTACTATAATAAGTACAACATACATAAATTGTATGGTTTATTAATTCATATCATATTCCAGAAATAATGTAACCAGATTTCATGTCATAAAACGACTTCCTTTTTCTGATGCCTTTTAATGATAATCGCAATTCAGATGACAATTTTGGCTACTGTGTAACATTAAAGGAATTTTATATATGTTTTATGGCACCAGATGACATATTCTGTTAGGTAGATAGGTAGGCTATGGACTTTTTTATGCATTAATGATCTTATATATTGGATATACACTTTCTGACTCCAATAAAATGTCATTGTAGCCATACCATAAATATGACGAACAGGAGTTTTATATTATTCTGGTCATTCATTTGACAATTGACAGATATGAGCGTTTTTGGAATCATGGGAAACAGAAAATAAAACTGTCAACTTGACGGAGAGGCCAAAATATGTTCTTTCATATTACTGTTAGATAATTGTCCATGTGACCTTCTAGTGACTTATTATATTATTCGTCAGAAATTTGACACATGAAGGAAAAGTCTTAGTTTCGTAGAAAATAGTTTCGTATTCAATAGTTTTGCATATCTATTTTTAGAATTTAGCTAAAGTCATATAAATATACTGGGTAGGGAAACGGTTACTTAATTACTTCCTTTTAGTAAAATTTAATTCGCAGATAAATGAAAGTTAATTTCTTTAAAAAAATCGATTTTTTAAGTCAATGAAACGAAAGATTAAAAACAAATTCGATATTTTCACATGTTTCAGTAAATTAGCAGTATTTGTCCTTTCAATAAAATAGTTAATGGATTATTCTAACATATTTATTTTATTTTTTCAATCATTAAGTGATAAAGCAAAGAAATAAAGATTTCGAACTTGATTTTCTGTTAGTTTATGAATTAATTTAAAGTTTCAACACTTAAGAGTAAAGAGCAAAGAATAAAGACTTTGTAAAATATAATTTATAATCTTTTTATTTTCCAAAGATTTTATTTTATTTTATTTTTTCCCGAAAAAAAATGAATCTCTATCAACCATTGTTAAGTTACGTTTTGTCTCTGATCATCTTAGGTGGAATGAATTTTCCATTTACCATGATGATGATGGGAAGTGATCTTGGAAAGGACCTTTTCCAAATGCAAATGCTATCAAAAGTAATTGGAGGGAGTACTGGTGGTAGAAATGGATTTAACAACGCATTGTTATATCGATACCTATTAAACTAGCCTTTGTGATGGAGACATCATTCATTCGTGATAAAAGACTCACAAATGGACATAGTCATTCTGTTACACTGTTGGTTTTTGTTACATGTATCCATTTTTTATTTTCTAGTAAATATATTCTTCAGTTTTTCTTCTTGTTTCTATGTTAATCAAGCTGCTGCTTAATTATAATCAGATATGTTGATATTTGTATTATGTTTTAAACCTCCTCCATCTTCCTTATCTATTGCTTGCAACGCTTATATTCAACACATCTCACAACAGACCTGTACATAATAGTATTATTTAGAACAATCTATAATTATCCAAGGTATCACGTTTGACAACCTTGTGTGTGGTGTCTAAAATAGAGGATTACAATACACATTGAAATCTTCTGTAATTCTATAACATTGTTGAGTAATAATTTACAAAATGATTCTTCCATACTAATTGTTACTATCCGCTGCATGTTTTGTTTAATATTATATATTGTTGGTAAATTACAACGCTTTACTCTTCCAGAAATTAGTTAACGTCTAAAATTGTTTATACGACCGTGCAAAAAAATTTATTAAAAATCGCTATTTTACAGCACTCTGATCTACATATATTTTTAAAAATATTTCAGTACTTTTGTTGATTTTACCGCTTCTGTACACTTAAAATTAGCGTACGTAACTCTTGCGCTCTGGGAAATGATATTATCTCATCTAAATATGTGTACAGAAGCAGTAAGTCATCAGAAGTTGCTAACTTTCGGAAACAGTTATTTTTCGGCATGTAATGAATACTTTATAATGTAGCATTAGAAAAACTATACTTATTTCTGGCAGATGTAACATTGCATGTTGGTTGCAGCACGTGGAAAGCGGTAGTCAACCATGTTATGACATAATATATAGTGTATATACACACAATGAATGATTACAGGTCAGGCTCTAAAGAGGCAACAAGTAAACAAAGCTAGACAAATGGCCATGCGAGGAGGCGGAATGTCATCAATGTTACCAATGTTGGCTATGGCAAAAGGAAAAATGAATCCAGCTATACTCCCTCTTCTCTTGTCACGAGGATCAAGAGGTGGCATGAACAACATGTTGCCTTTATACATGATGGCCGAAGGAGGAATTGGTGAAGGGATGCTACCAATGATGTTGATGATGCAGAGCAGTCAAGGAGCTGCAGGAGGGGCAGCTGGAGCATCAAGCAATAATATGATGATGCCTTTATTATTTGGAATGGGAGTGTTTAACTAAATTCGCCATCCTAAGAACAGTGACTGCAAATTGTTTGAAGATCAATACTATCAAGGACAGTGTGATATTCTTCGTAATTATTTATAAAACGGACATCTTATGGCCTGTATTTGTTGATTGTGCTGTTTGCTTTACACGTGCTGTTGTTTCTAAAAAAAAATAAACAAATTGTGGTGTATGCATTTGCTTCAACTTTCATTTTTGCTTACGGAGAGCTGCATTTCTTTAAATATTACATCTATATGCAATATCTTACTGTAGTGTACTATTGCTAACCTTTGCTTGACTTTACTATCTTTTATTCTTTACTCTTTACTCTATACAATATGCTTATATTTAGTATAGTAGCGTTTTCTGTAAAGTTAGCGTAGCTTGCCTTGCTCAGTGTTAAATGCATGTAGTACGTACAGAGTATTTATCAGTAGGTGCAGACACATTCACTTTCAAAAACAAAAATCCGATGTTTAATTTTAATAACTTCTTTTGTATGGGGAAGTTAATTTTCAAATTTAAAAAGTTAAAAAGTTTTCAAAGAAAATGTAACTAGTTGTTAAAGAGAAAAACCACATCTACAAAACCGGAATTTCTATTAACTTGTTTGAGAACTTCTGTGAAACTTCATTAAATATTCTCTCAATAATAAAAAAAATATATATATAAATATATATACATATATAAAGGTTTTCCCAACACAAATGGTTACTCAAAACGTGATCTACTCATTTAAAGAAAGTATTAACGACAGCAATAATTTCAGGAGGACTTAATGCCAAACAGATCAGTGATCAGAGAGCAAGACTTGCTTTGTTAGCCAAAACTAAGATGGCACAGCAAAGAGGAGGATTATTTGGCGGAATGTTACCTTTCATGGCACTTGGAGGAAACGATAATTTCTTGCAAATGATGCTGTTTTCTCAAATGATGAAAGGGGGAATGGGAATGGGTGGTGGAATGAGAAGCGCGCTTCCTTTATTAATGTTCAGCGAAATGGGATTATTTTAATTGTTTAAAAGACTCTTTATATTTGGATGCCGATTTCAATTCTGGAAATTAATTTTCGAACCACCTGATCTCGTCTTT
>JAOXYI010000026.1:636042-647091 GCA_028566495.1 Lithophaga antillarum
AAAACTGTCACAATGACAAGTTTACAAGAGGTACCAGTCAGGAAAAACTTCTACTGAATCTGATACCAGAATGGAAGAACTTTGGAAACAGAAGAAAAACCATTAACAAGGGTGAGGCGAGTGTAATACCTCTTGGTCCTTGATAGGTTATTAAACGGGAAAGTACAGAATAATAAAACATAAAACTACATTTGGAAATATACATAAAACGTCAGTGTATTCAAATAATGTGTCCTAAATCCTTCCTACTGCACCAAAACAAAAAACAAAAAAAAAAACTACCTTAATAACTGTACATATGAGCATTCCCAAGTAAATTTTAAGGAAGACATACAGAAAATAACAGCCACTTGAAATGCTTTTTGTTATTATTCCCCATGAGGAGCCACAAATTCCACCTGTGGACATAACACACATCAAGTGGTATCTGTCAGTCACATGACATCTGTAATAGGAAAAAAAAAAAACAACTTGTTGCACCTGTAGTGGTCAAGATAAAACTAAGAATTTCAGCTGGGTATAGATAAAATATGTAGCTTTTAGTTTTTCTTAGGGTTTAAATTTCAGGAAATATTTACACAGACGAAAATTATCATGCTGTTGAACTGACACTTGTATCTTTTATACAAGGAAATGCAACCAAAAAAAATGTAACTAAGAACTGATAGGGCTGTTTATATCAGTTTTCTTAATTTCTGTGAGGCCACTTTTTATCTTGAAATACTGATAACTTTAAGAGTACCCAATGTAAAGAAGAGGATGCAATGGACAACAAAAACGTGAAAAAATGTTTAGGCATTCAGACGAACCTTAAAGTAACCATCAAAATTAATTTAAATTATGGGAGTATTCAAGTTTTTTGGTGGAAAAAAAAAGTGCATAAATAATTGGTGGGACTAAAAATGTAGTTTTATGAATGCATGGTATTCCAGCCATGGTGACATTTTATTGATGGAGGGAGTCGAAGTATAAGGAAAGAACCAACAACCTTTGACAAGTAACATTGACTGAATAGGGGTTTTATGCCACTTTCAGCTTAGCGTGATGTCCAGTTTTTATTGGGGCATGAAGAATGAAGAACGCTGATGTAATGTTAGTTTTCCTCAATAAATCAAATATCATATCTTATCATATCATATCATGAACCCATAGTACTTAGTCAGAAACCCCAACCTTTCAGCTGAAAAAATGGCAATCCTTGTCAATTAAGTTGGAGTTGAGCACACCTGGACTAGAACCAGACTCAAACTCACAACCCCAGTGTTGACATGCTGGTGATCATTAGCAGATATGACTTGCTACCCAGACCTCTCGGCCAATGACGCCCCCTTGGCAAGTAACAACCAAGTGGGATAAAATCTGAGGAGTACAACAATAGTGTGTATATGTATTATAAACCTGTACATTTTTCAATCTACGACTACCTCATTTCCGTACTTGTGGTGAGAGCCACTTGTTATTATCATCCCTTTTATAACATCTTATCGCCCTCGTGATTCATATGACATGTCCGTTTTAAAATGCGTTCATATTTTTGGTATACCAGTATAAAATGCACAAAGCTGCTGCTTTATAGAAACCTATGCCCAAGACAGGGTAAAACCTTGTACTTTGCAAACTTTCAGTGTTCTACAACTATGTCATAAGTTGTGGTAATGAAGTATGAAAGTGACTCAAATTTTCACAATTTCGGCATCATCCTGTTCTTTATGTTTTATTAGTATGTCAATTCAATGACTTAATTAATTCTTACTTACATGTAATTACAGCAATTATACAGGAATACAAATTTCAGTTCAAAAACATGCTCTCCCCCTCCAAACAGATATATATACGAAATTATCAAATCCAAAACTGAAATGTGACGGTATGTCCTGAAACATTACAGTGAAATGACTGTATGTGTTTTTGTGGTATTTAGTTACAGTCTGACTCTGTTTCATATCATACAACAATAAAAGATTATGTAATTCTCGTAACTTGAAAATTGTGAGAAAACAAGTGAAAGTTACAATGAACAGGTGTTTTAATAAAAGTGAATCAGCTCTGAGGTGTACCAGATTAATATCAGGGGTTCAAGTGTCCTAAAAATAACACACATTTGGATTTCCTTCTCCCTCATATACATCTTACTACAATTCTCAAACTTCTAATGCATGTCTTCTCCAGGGTTTTCCCTAACTTTTGCTTAAAAAGGCACATAACAGATTTCAAACAGCGAAATTTACAATCTTAGCACGCCATTGTACAGTGAAAACTCAGTTTGAACTGGCCAAAATCATGTTTGAAGGATGCATTTTGACTGGTAACCAGTTCTTAGGGAAAAAATCTGCTGCTCCCACTTCAAACTCACAACTACTGCTAGTCTACCACTGGATACCACAGCACTGTCTTAAACATCTGTATCCAGTAAATGATTTGTGTTCCCTTCCCCACTTTGACTCCTCCCAACCCATATACCCATCCACCCTGACAATACTCACAGTGTGCATTCTCACTTTTATAGAAACCAATGTACTCACATAGACTGTTTAACTGTCCACTTCCTTGAACTTTTCTTCTCTAAAATTATCCACTAAATTTTGCCTAAATTTGATTAAGAGAAATCAGATGACCTTTCCCATGGGTCATTAGTGCATGATCTGTTAACAGCAGACCTCAAAGGAATACTACCATTAAGTTTTATCCTGTTAAGTTTCTCAGTCTGTTTCAACAGCTACAGGTCAAGGTCAAATTCCACTACAATTTTCTCTTAGTTTTATGAATCATCCAAAAATTACACAAGGTTATGTTTTTTGAGAAAACAGCAGAATATCTCAATTAACTGATAAGAAATGAGGATGTAAAGGAGAGCCCAATTTGCCAAGTAAGCAAGACAGAAAATGTGGAATATGAAACATAAGTTTCATAAACACTACAAAAATTTAAGAAAAACACCCTTGTTAAAACCTGATGTTAAAGTCTTTGTCAAGTGCATTCTACTTTAAACATGTGGAAAAAGGAAATACTCCATTTCTACACATCATAAGTGTCTACTGAACCACTCTAATGACCAACTAATGGTATTGTAACTTTATAATACACAGGATATAACTAAGTTCAAAAGCGGGAGTTTTTTTACTTGTTAAAAATCACTAGAGGGTTTGTGGGGTTATATGTTTCAATTCAATAATGGAGAAAGACAAATTCATTAACAGAGAGACAAATTCATTAACACAGAGGGACAAATTTGTCAGAAAAAGGCTTGTTAAGATCAGTGCTTCAGATGTTCGGAAAGGCTGTACTTCTTCTGTAGCTTTCAAAGCTGTAAAGAGTTTTCCAGACCAAGATGATGAAGGTTTCATTACTGAGACAGTTCCAACAGCTTTCAAAGCTACAGCAGTTATTAGGGCTAAGATGTTCAAAGTTTACTGTGAATATATCTATAGCTCTCAAATCTATGAAGAACTATCAGAACTAAGATGACCAAAATTTCGTGACCATGCTAAACAACAGCTTTCATTGATGTTAAAAGCTGTCAGGACTATGGTGATTAAGACTGTAAACAATGTGCCTAAAATTTTCAAAGCTGCTGAGAGTGGTCAGAACTTAGACAACCAAGATTTATCAATGTGACCAAGCCCTAGTTTTTAAAGCTGTTATTTACTGACACTTAAGATGAACAAGATTTCATCACCAACACAATACCTATAGGTTTCAAAGCTGTTATGGGTCATCAGAACTTTCATTGTGACCAAGTTTAGTTTTGGCAAGTAGTCAACAGATGTTAGGACAAAAATGACCAATATTTCATCAATGTGGCCATTCCTTCTCAACAATAATTCAAAATCCATGAAAATAATATAAAAACAAAACAAGCTGTTGCTACCAGATAATTTTCCTATTTATTCACCATTTATCAATGTCTACTGTTTTTAGACTTTAATTATAATCACCATTATTTATAAATGATTGTTTGGGAAATATGAGTTACATCCATCAAAATCATGTCTCATTACACATGGGAAATGTGAAGTATTTTGTGACAAAAACAATCTATTTGTTCTTTTTCTTGCAGCTATTTCTGTTCATTTCATTGTAAAGGTGTTAAATGTGTATTGAAATCTCTGAATATGAAGGCCTCAAGAGATTTGTGTTTTTATGGGTATACTTGTATTATTATTCTGTGCAAGGATACAGTGTAGATAGAGTAATTCTGTTAAATAATAGAGTTTTGTCTACTAGATAAAAAGTTATGGAGAATGACTTTCCTTCCTGCATTTCCTTTACTCCTTAATCTGTAAATTTTTATGTTTTCAGATCCTTGTTTTTCACGTCCCCTCCCCCTTCAGGTCCCTCGTGTAGTGTAGATACACCATGGCATATGATTTACACTACAAATTTTTCAGAATGACACTTTGCTGTCTCAATTAGTAACAGACATAATGTTATATAGTATGACCTATAAATATATGGACAGTAAATCTATCAGAAACTGTCAAATATGTTTACATGTAGGGGGCCTCCTCTACAAGAAGGTAAAAATTGTCCAGGATATTAGTCTTTTCACCAAGAAAGTAAAAAAAATGTTGAGGATATCAGGGTCTTTTCAAAACAAGCTAAAAATGTTAAGGAATTGATGTCTTTTCAACAAGAAAGTAATTTACTTTTTTGTTTAAGATACCAGACTCTTTAACATGAAGGAAAAAAACTGTCAAGAATATTATCCTCTTCAGTAAGAAGGTAAATATTGTCAAGGAAGATTTTAAGTTTTTACGACTATCAACCATGTATAAAAATATTAATATTCAGGAAAGGTCCAACAAAAAAAAGTTTGTCATTATTATTTTCGTACCGTAGATGAACTTTCCTGTACTTAAAATTTCAGTCATACTTGTGGTGTCTCTTCCACATGCCAAAAATCAGATATCAATCTTATATAAAAACTAATTGACCCATTTCTTATTATATTCAAAGCTTGTAACAAACTTCAGAGTATCCAAATAAAACATTAGTCCTGTACATACTTGACTGTGTACTATTCACTTTGATTCTACCAGTTGTAAAATTGCAATAAAACCAAAAGAAATATATTGCATGATACTGACATTTCTTTTCTAAACTAATCAAAGATCTCGCTCCATTTCCCATCTCTCCGACTTCAAACAAACAATTTCTGCAATGTTCTACAATAGTGTGAAAGCCTATTGAGTTGATTAAGTTTCTAGGTTTTATGGATGTGTTTAGTGATTTAACTTGTGTTTTTCATTACAGCATTAACTACATGTTAATTTATCAATAATGCAGAGAAAAAACATTCCAGGCTTTGTTCTAATAGACCTAGCTGGAATGCTCTTAAGGGATCTTTTTTCCAAATGCCAATCAGTTCTATATAATTCATTCTAGCATTTTTACATGCAATAATTGCATATCTGTTGCACATAAAACACAAAACGCATTTTCCTAGCTAAATTAATAGGACTGATTTGAAACAATTTTCTGATGATGTAATATTCCCCGTTTTCCATTATCCTTTAACATATCAACTTGATACAACTACGTTACTTGATTAAAATAGGATAAAAGTTTCAAGATTAAAAAAAATATACCACTTTTCTCAGCCTGTGATGCAATTACTTTCATAAAATTTAAATTACTAATAGTTTTTACTACATACCATTATCTGCAAAAACAAATCCAAAATGTGAAATTTATTCCTTCTTGTTTTGTTTTTTTTAAGAACTAAACACAACAATATTTAACAAACACACACACTAAATTTTCTAGGTCACAAGACTACTTGAAAACTTTACGTCTGTCCTAACTCAACACAGCTGCCTATAGTAGCACTTGTAGTGTGCCGCTCAGGGAAACATGTGCTCTCTGTGTATGACTGACAGCTAATTGCTATCTTCCCTATATCTAGAGTACTATAAGGTCATGTGATCAAGTTGTACATTTCATTGATTGATCATGTGACCAGAAAAGTAACTTTGTACAATGTCCTATTGATTCAAAAAAGCTTGTGTCCCTAAATCCCTGGATTATAAAAATGGATAAAAAATCAATCCAAAATACAATACAAACAATTAAAAAGTTAACATCCAAACAAACAGCTGTTGAGGGATTTCTAGCATTCTGCTAAACTTCCAACATTTAAAGAGATTTTTATAACCCCAGCTGTTCCTTATGGTACAGTTCTTATATCATAAATAATATTCTGATGCATATCGATAAATGAGTTAAGATTTTCATGATTTATGTAAAATGATTTCCTGAAATTAATCAAAGTTTGTGAATTTCTTATCAGGTACAGCTTCTAAAGGACAGAAGGTTTAACCACATAGTTGTGATTTATTCGAGTTGAAAGCATGTATATTTGGACCTTTTTTTTTGCATAAATTTTCAGTATATTTGTCAAATTTTAAAAACTTATCAACAGAACATAAGATTTTAGTACAGATTTTTGTCATATAGACAAATTCTATTTTCAGCTGAAGATGTTGCATTTTAGGTAATTCAGACCTGTGAATTGGAGACAAATGAACTTTTCACTGAAAAAAGAATCGAACTGATATTTGAACCGACTTAAGACTGGTCTAGGCCAAATTTAAACACAATTTAAAGTAAGTTCAGCATTTTTATCAGTCCTTACTTGCTGTCTTTGGGAGTAGCTTTGTTACAAAGATTTGTGTACAAAACTGACATATTATTTACGCAATTAAATTTTGTTTGTCGTGGACATCCTGATCATCCATTTCCTTCTAGAAGTCATAGAGAAAGCTGATCAGGAAATACAGGAAATCGGATAATATAATGACGGGAAATGCAAAATCACTATGTCGACATCATAAAAACAACAAGGGGATAGAGGGCTTATGTATTTAAACGTATCTTCTTCAAAATAAAAACATCCTACATTTTAAGTAAGACAAAAGCTTTGGAGTAAGTGTACATCCTGAACTGATTAAATTATTTTAATTAATCATTACACTGATTTCATACCTGCTTGAAAAACATTTCAAAAAGAGAGAAATTTAATAATCATAAACTACACCTATGAAAATAAATAAAATGTTGTCATACTTGAATTATGCCTGTACAAACTTTTCTTCAAAAAAAAAAAAAAATGAACATCTATAATCTATTCAAGAGCTGGTTGGCAGTTCCTAACAGTGTGACTGTGTCTGGTTCCAGAAGGAGGCTCCAAAGAAGTGTTTGATGGTAACACTGAAGTCCTTACAGGGCTCTTTCTGTACATCAAGTGTAGCCATTCAGGAAGCATTAATTTTCAACTATTAGGCATCGGTTTCTATTTGTGTCATGTTTACATGATATTCCAAGTGAAAAGCAGACATTTGGGCCATCCTTACCAGGTCCTTAAAAAATTGTTCATTTGCAGTTACTCAATTGCCCCAACTCCATTTTTTCTTTTGACCACTAGCATACAAATTTTTTTTTTTCCCTCAGTTAAATTGGCCAGTTAATTTTTTCTCCATACACTGCTGTTTTGACTGGTTCCTAGTTCTGGTTTACCCCCCAAGGAAAAAAACCTACCAAAACCTACCTACCTACTCACTAAAAAATATCTGGGTCGAGTAACCGCAAACCAACAATTTATTAAGGATGGCCTTATCGTGACAAAGAAATGCTTTCGAAAGAAATTAGAAATTTCTTAAAAAAAGAATTATTCTTTAAAGAAACCAATATACCTGAATAAAGTTTAATTACAGTCTCTTGTACAATTAACAGATTTTATAGAACGTATCATGTTTCATGTAATTGGATTTCACATCACCTGACTTGTATAATCGAATAATTATGGGTACAATTTCATACGACAGTCTCATCAACAAATCTATAAAATGGTTCAAATTATCTGAATTATTCAAAACTGTGTTATTTTAGCCATTTCCTTTGGGCCTCATTTCATAAGTTTATTTTTAATTAGTTTTTTGTTGTTATATTGTAAATATACAAACACACTTTTTCTGCTAAACATGAAAATTTACAAGTCTGAGGCTTGGAATAAGGCTAGCATGTTCAACTTCGAGGATCTTGAGGGACTACTTTTGAAAGTGAATGTACAAAGTCAGTCTATGTTATTAAACCTGACCTGGTGACCTTATGTGGGGACTGAAATGGAAAATGAGATTATTTTTGGTTATCTGTTACTTGGGTAACAAATTATGTGTTTTTGAAAATTGGATCATACATGCATATTTTTTGTTTTCTTAACATTTTGATCAGGACCCACAATTCCCTTCTCTTTAAAGAGGGATGACCCTTTGAGGTTAATGTTGTAAGCAATGAAATCTTGCCTTCAGTGAAGGGACACTTTTGATCTGGTACTTCAAATGAAAACCAGTTAGATATGTTTAACCTTTTAATTCAATCATCAATTTTCTACAATTACAACAAATTGATTTGGAATTAGAAGCTGTAATTTATCAGTTTTAAGTTGAATTTTTAATATGCAACCACCAATAATCCATAAATAAAACTCCTTGTATCACAAAAGTGATCCAATTAACTACCCAACATGCAAATTTTCTACCCATTATACATTTTGGTGGATATAATGGCAGCCTAAAATTGATTTATAGCAAATTCATTTTCATCTGCTAATTTCACAGTAAGATTGGACATGCTGATAAATCCACATCTGAATTTAGCAGAATTCTGTTGGGACTGGGGTACTAATAAAAAATAAACTTGAAAAAACATTACCAGGTAATTAGATAAATATGATGGGCTGAATAGGAATTAACACCACTGTCAATAATTTTTTTGGCTATATACTTGATGAATCGCCAATTTACAGCATGTAACTAGTAAACTTGGCGGTACATTTTTTGGCTATATACTTGGTGAATCATCAATTTTCAGCATGTAACTAGTAAATTTGGTGGTACATTTTTTGGGTATATACTTGAAGAATCACTAATTTTCAGCATGTAACTTGAAAAATTGGTGGTACTTTTTTTTGGCTATATACTTGGTGAATCACCAATTTTCAGCATGTAACTTGAAAAATTGGTGGTACATTTTTTGGCTATATACTTGAATCACCAATTTTCAGCATGTATCTAGAAAACTTGGTGGTACATTTTTTGGCTATATACTTGGTGAATCACCAATTTTCAGCATGTGACTAGAAAACTTGGTGGTACATTTTTTGGCTATATACTTGGTGAATCACCAATTTTCAGCATGTGACTAGTAAACTTGGTGGTACATTTTGTTGTGATATACTTCATTATTGGCCCTTCCTGTTATCTAATTTTATCACATAAGGTACAAGTCAAGTGCACCTTTGTTTTTTAAAACTACCCAAAGTCTGGCACTAACTCACACCTGAGGTGATTAGCTAGTGACTTCAGGTAGTTGTGACGAACTAAACAGACAACTAAGCCAAAGAGTCCCCTAATGTTACAAATAGAAATTATTCCTAAGGACAAGTGTTTTATATTGTTTAACATGACAAAGCTGAAAAGTGCAAAAAAATTCATGATCATGACCCCAATAAATCTCAATATACCAGCTTCATATCAACAAGCAAGCAAAGTATTCAGCTTGGTAGTGCAAGAGTTTTTCGCTTAATACTCCTTCCATTTCTTCTCTGAAAAGCTGGCTCTATAGAAGTGATGGCCTCTGGTTAAACAGAATTAGTGCAAATTGTTACACTAAATCAAAGGGTAAAACCTCTCAATGGAGGCATTATCAGAAAAGAACAACTAAATTTTCTTTACTGTTCCCATGAGCTTTTCTGCAAATACCAGTACATTCATTTTGCCCAAATAGGAAATAACCTACTCCCTCTCAATTATATCTTTCCTAGCTTAGGAACCATAGCTCTATCAACCTGTGCTATATTGATATGCAGCAGCCTGTCGATGGTGGCCACAGATAAATGTAGCACAGGCCACAGCTAATATCTTTCCCTCTTTACTAGTCTGCTGTTTAAAATGTTTTCTCCTGTTAAAGCGTCTGCAAATCTTAGTATTATAAAGTCAAATAAATAAGCCTAAAATACCTCTTAAAAACCAGGACACATGTCAAGATTTTAATATCCAATCCAAGTGGGGATTTACTACATTATAGGAACATGGACTTGCAGGATATATAATGGAAGACATATTTAAGACATCAGGGAGGAAACAACAGCTTAATAAACACATAAAAGATAGACTCTGAAGAAAATTAAATCAAATTCTCAAAGTAGCTTGAATTGATATTAAATCGACAGATACCACACTACTTTGAAACAGCTAAAAATAAACAGAGTGTTTAAATGTAATCTTGCTCTTCAAAAGATTACAAAACAACAGTAAATTGAACTTTGCAAAATAGTTCCTCAAATTTATTTGAAAATTTATGTAGAAATTAGTCAAGTTTTTCATTTAGATTCAAAATTTACTAAAGAAGACTTTTTAAAGACTGCTCTCTGAAACATGTTTTATATTTTGAAAGATTTGCTGCCATGGGTACCATAGTCCCATGTTCCAGAAATATAAACCAGTGAATTTTCAGTTGCAAGTTTACGCCATTAAACCAGTTTAAATTCAGATGTGATGGGCATTTTCAATTTCATGAACCATGAAATCTATCAAAATTGCTACAACATAAAATACTGACAAATATCTATAGTATCCCCTAACACGTAACAGACTGAATCCAACCCATCCTTGTCCTCAAAGGCTATATGTAGCAGGCATGGATCTAGAAAAGTTTGAAAAGGGGGTTCCACCCAGATTTCTGCCATTTAGACATATGAAAAGGGGTTTATCCCTCCAAAAGTGACCATTTTTTTTACCTTTTTTGGGGGTAAAATTTTCTAACAAATGGGGGGGTTTCAAGTCCCCTCCCCTCTTCCCCAAATCTGCTAATGTACAGAGCTTGAATATACACGTCCAAAATTATTGTTATGCTTTGTTTTAAATCCAGCATTATTCAATACAGGTTAAGAATTTGCTACTTCCACATATGGCTGTACCCCCCCCGAGGGTTTCCGGGGTATAGAAATAGGACCCAGGTTCTCCACCTAGCGGGGTACAACCCCTCCTAAAC
>JAOXYI010000026.1:720000-731876 GCA_028566495.1 Lithophaga antillarum
GAATTAAGTTTCTTTGTTGTTACTAAATTTATATAAAAAAAAAGACATAGATGTCATAGTTGTATCAGCAGTAAAGAGGATTTAAAACCATACAAAATCAGGTATATCATTACTAGATAAAATTAATTTTAGGTGCACAAACCAGAATATGGTTGTTACATAAATTCCTCTTTTTCATTGGAGGAAGAGAGTGATGATGTCATATCCTCCGTCTCATCACCGATAAGTCGTAAAAGAGTCCATTTCCATGGACCATACTTCCGTCGTAACAGGAAGGTAAAACAACTGTGGTGAAGGATATAGGCTTTTTAAACAGCTGTGAAGGAGTGGGATTTTTTAAATAGCTTTTACCTGATTTTTATTATGGTGATAGGTATTCTAATTTACATATATCTATACCTTTGAGAGGGAGATCATCTCTTTTCATTGAGTCCAGTTTTTCTCTTTACCACCTTTGCTACATTTTTCATTTTTTCCTTGGTGATGAAGAAATGATTAGTACTGTTACTACACTGCATAACTTATTGTAATAAATATGTTTCAGACAATTATTTTAATTAAAGTAACTCGATTTTGGCATAGACTTTGAAACTTTTTACACAAAGATTTAAATTACTTTCCTCTCATTAAGTCGAACTTGGATGAGTCATTTCTTTGATAACTTGAATCAAAATTATTATCCCTTCACAGTCATGACTAACTAAAATTGCTCACGAAATTTTTATTGTTTTAAAAGTAAAAATGAAAGAAATTTTTTTTATTTTTACCATAATTAATAATAATTCTATTTCTTTCCCTTTTCTGCAATACAAAATATACATATGTATACACACAGTAAACATGACGATATACCTGTTGGTTTACTCATAGACTTATGGTTTACCAAGATGTCCAACTTCACAGTATTCATTTTTTTAAGCTGTGGACTAAAGTCTAGTGCTGCTTTTATATGTACAGAATCAAATTTTTCCCTGAAAAATGCCCCTGCGGCTTTTATGAAGGCGCGGATTTATGTCCAAATTTTACGGTACTCGGTTAAGTTGAAGTAAAATGACTGGTCCCTTCCAGTTGAACATAGCAAGAGTCAACTCTGATATACTTTTACGTGGGGACTTGTTAGCCAAGTGGTCTGGGTAGCTGCAGATAAATAATAATAAAATTAAGTTGTTACATTTCAGTGCTAGTAGTTTCTTTTCTGTTGTGTATATAACATGGCTGACACATTTTGCTGATCCTCAGAACATTGCATTTAACTTTGTGGTTGAAATTCCTTCTGTCTAAATACATTGAAACAGTATAATGATTCCTTCATGCAGATTGACAAAGTACTGTAAATTCAGATATTAATGCAAGGTTTTTATTAATGCAAAAAATGCAATTGGAAGACTTGCATTAATTAGAATTCACATCTTTATTTTTCTAACATGTATTTATCGATAAACATTGCTGAAATCATATTATTTAATTATCACATTTTGAACCAAAGGTTTCACAGTCACATTAATAAGTGCACACATAAATTTCCGAATTTACAGTAATTATTTCTGGAAAAAAAATGGAATTGTTGATGTGAGGGTAATTTTTGCTTAATTCATGTTCTCAAGACAAGCACAAAACTTTCTATAATATGTACAGCATGGTGCCAAAAGTGAGTCAAGTGTATTCTTTGAAAACAGAACACACTTTACTGAAAAATTCACTGTAAAGTCAAAATTTAAAAATATGTATGTGTGTTGACAATAAGTGCTGTGAAAAATGACTAATAATCAATTAATTCGAAATTTCAAATTTTGACAGCAATTTTCCCTCTTTGTCTGTAAAAATGTGTAAATTTTAAAATTTGATTCAGCAGTGTATTGCTTCATTAATACTTAAACAAATTTAAATATTGTAAACTGTATGCTTTAGATCCATATCTCAACTTTAATATCTAACAGAAACTTTAAAATTTACTGTCAGACTTTTGTAATTTGTGTTCTTACAAAGAATGGGGGAGATAAAAAAAACTTGACTCACTTTTGGCATGATACTATACTATACAGCAAATTTTAATGTATGCACAAAAATTACAACCTACAAAATAACCATGTTTACTCTACTTTTGTCACCATTTCTGATTATGTCTGTTTTCTGTAATGTTATCTTCAATATTGCTTGAGGAGAGTCTGTGTTTATCAGCTATGTTTAAAATGATTAATTTTAAATTTTTTTTTTTGCAGTCTGTTGATCGACAGGATTTTTCCAGTGGCCTGAAACCTGAACATGCATCAGGTCAAGGGCCAAGGAACATAGTTGAACCTCCCAGCAGGCCTGGCAGTAAAACCCCTTCACTTCCTGCGACACCAGTATCACAGAGATCTCCAATCAATCCCATGATGCCTTATCATAGTCCATTTGGATCACCTTCAAATTCTCCAATGTTAGGGAGAAGATCGCCATCACCCCGCAGAGGAGAATATGGATTTGCTTCAGCGGTGTCTAATTTAGTTGACCAAGCACATTCTATTGCAGAAATGGATCGTCGAAAACATTATGGTAATATTATCAATGAAGGCTTCTTTATTAGGGGGTCTATGCTATAAAAGGATTTTCTATAGTGTTGTTTGAAGTATGATATAAAAAAAATAAGCCTGGAGTATCCATATTTATTCCAAATTGTTACTGAAAATCAGAGACTTTTTAGTCTCACAGAATAATGATTGGCTGATGGGTTTCGTATACCAACTTCTGTATGTTCAAAATACAAAAATTTCTGCATTATTCATGTTTGGTTTAGTCTCACATTTGTATTTGGGATGAAAGACTTGAAAAATAGTCCGTTGTGAGGAAAAAACAAGCTAAGTTACATCACAGAAGTCTACTACAAAATGTACTTGGTTTACTAATGCTAGGTAAGCATAACATACTACTGATTTGGCCTGAATGTTCCACTGTGTTTTATACCATGTATAAGTTTAGTATTTTCTGTGGATAATGATTTTTATGTGATTTTTATGGACACAGCTATGTAATAGAACTAAGAACATCATGAAACAAAAAATACACAAGAAAGTGGGAAATTTTATAAAACATGAATAAAATCATCCATATATTGCTGTTTTTTTTAGCCGGAATGGAATGTAATTTTGGTCTTGCATAATTGATATATATAGCAATATTCTATGGAGTTAATGAATCTATATTGCCTGGAACTGTTAATTTGTAACTTGCTTGGAATATTTTTATACATTTTCTTATTTTTAATGTTTTTGCATGACATACTTCCTTTAATTCTTTTTAATTTATTTGACAGTATACAGGAACTAAGCTATTCAAAATTTATTTATAGATTCTTGCCCCATCCCTCCTGTACCCCACCTTATTTTTGGTACATGTATTTGTTTTGTTATAAGTTTTCCGTTACTGAGTTGTATTTTAGAAAAAAAGAAACTGGTAAATGTCGAAAAAAAATGATAAGAATCCAGATTTGACTTCATTATTGCCTTACATGTATTTTTTAGTTTCTGAAATTTTATGATACATGTGTTTATACAGTTCAGTCATTGTCGGTAACCTGTGGTTGATTCTGCTACATTCCTCACTCTATCACGCATGGGTCACTTCAAATAATAACTCTCGTATTCACAAATAATTCGTGAAGCAGTCTGATAGGTTCCAACACATTTTTCAGTTGGAAAATAAATGCACATAAATCATATTCTACTAGACCAGATTATTTTACACTACTTCGATACTATTTGCACATAGTAAATGAAAATCAGGGGTTTTGTGACAAAAATTCACATTTTTATTGCTCATTGTGCAATAGGAAAAGTTTGAGTGCTAAATGCCAAATAAGTTACCCTGAAACGAATATTTTCATTTGAAGTGACCCACAGGTGATGGAGTGAATAATGTAGCGTAATCAGCCGCAGGTTTCCGATGATGCAGTTCAATTAATCATTTATGTTAATTTTATGTTTCTAATAATGTCAGTTCTTAGTACTAGTTTGAATGGGAATCTGAAACTTACGCTTGATCACAGTTACGAAATTCTTGCTATTGAAACAACAAAAATATATAATGTTTTAAGTCGACAATTATTGTGAATTTGTTTTTGACATGTCAAGCTAACAAAAAAGTATGAGGACCTTGGCAGTCGAGTGGTTTAGATAATCCCATTTACCTGTACAGGTCACTAGCCTTTCATTTCTAAAGTTGAGAGTTCATCCCCGACTTAAGCACATGCAGAAATGAAAGTGTTATCAACTGGCACCTTGTGAGAGGAGTTAACCAGTTATTGCTGAAGACTGGTTCTCTCTGCTGGTAGTCGGTCTTCCACCACCAATGGTTTCTGAGATATAGTAGAAAGTGACATTAAACCTTGATCAAGTAAATTGATCAAAAACATTTTATTGCAGATATTTTTACTGTCAGAAAAATGGACACATCTGTATATGCATTTATGTAAATTAAAATACTATGAGAATATGAATGTCATAACATATAAGATTATTTTAGGAATTGATAAGAGCCACACTGTTAACATGTTTTCTCTACACCAAGATTGCTGTTAAAATTTTGTTTTTTTCTTTAGGATTCAGTAAAGAAAATGAGAGTCTAAGTTTACCAAACTCTCCTCAGCAAAGGAAGTCAAGAACAAGTATAAGACGTCCTCCTTTACAGCAACAACCTAATGTTGTTGGATCACCCCTTCCAAGTCCTCAACCACCCAGAAAGCGAGATTCTGCCTTTTATAGATCAACATCTTTGGAAACCAGATCACGTAGTCCTTCACCTTCCACCACTACACCATCACAGACACCACAAGCGGAATATTACGGTACAGCTAATTTGACAGATAGGTCTCGTAGTCCTAGCCCAGTGTCGACACCTCCGAAAAAACAGGGGAGAAAACTCCCGCCTGTTCCGCTTCCACCAGCTTTAAAACCATCAACATTAAATCTTTCAACACCAAAGTTGAAAGATAAAAATTTGCCACGAGTGATGCCATCACCAACGATTCCCCAGCCTCCTAGGAGTCCAGGGAATATTAATTTTCCACGATTAAATCAGTCACCAACTCATGCACCAAGGATGAACTTTCCTCCACCAGGGTCATCTAATTATAACTTACACTTAGGAAAATTTGGAAAACCAGAACCATATAGTCCCACGGAAAGGAATAATTTAAATAAACCTACAGTATCAGTGCATTCACGAACGTTGCCAAATATAGGTAGAACTAGTCATAGAGACCATGATTTATGGATGCGCGAAAAGTCAAACATCCGACATGACACACGGTCAAGTAGTCATTCACCAGACGTTAATAAAAATCATTCAAGTAGTGATAGAACTAAAATTTTAGCTGGTGAATTTAACGAACCTTCGTCAAGCTCAACCCGGGGAGGTGGATCACGTAATTCTTCAACAGTGCCTAATGGCTTTAAACCAAAAGGCAGAAAAAAGAAAGCCGAGAAGATGGAGATGAGAAGTGACAGCAATATACCTCTTAATCCCGACTCCGACGAAGATGAATCAGACTGGTGTTAATTAAATTATTGTATATAAATTATATTACAGTGTTTTAAAAATTTTCTTGTACTGCATTATCACAATTCTGACATATTTAGCTTGTAAAGCAACCAACCAGCCTCTGGAACTGCTTTATTATTGTTTTTTTTTAAATAATATTACTGTTTGAAAATTTGAAAATAATGAATTATGACCAATGAAACTGTGTCTCTTCAAACTTATGTGGAAGGTTACAGCATTGAACTTTGAAATGAATTTATAAAATCTTGCCTATTTTATAACAGAATGAAGTAGATCAGGTTAATTTTGTTGAATCATCATTATAATAAACAATAGATTAGTTACATTTGAGATAACAGTATCTTGGTACTTGGACTCTATAATAAAAAAGAATTTTCTTCCTGAAATTAAATTTAAAAATGTATTATTTTATGCTAATTTTCCACAAAGGCCAGATAATGTAAGGCCTTTGCAATTACCACATTTTACAGAAAATAAGTCCACACTTACATCGGAATTACCATACTTTGCAGAAAATAAGTTGACACTTGTGTCATAATTACCATAAGTGGACACTTACATCAGAATTACTATGTTTTACAGGAAAGAAGTGGACACTTACATCAGAATTACCATATTTTACAGGAAATAAATGGACATTTACATCAAAATTACCATATTTTACAGGAAATCCATGGACACCATTAGAATTACCATATTTTACAGAAAATAAGTTGACACATCAGAATTACCATATTTTACAGAAAACAAGTAGATGCTTATGTCAAAATTATCAAATTTTACAGAAAATCAAACAACACTTACATCAGAATTACCATATTTACCGAAAATAAGTAGACACTTACATCAGAATTTACCATATTTTACAGAAAAGACTTACATCAGAATTACCATATTTTACAGAAAACACTTACATCAGAATTACCATATTTTACAGAAAACACTTACATCAGAATTGCCATATTTTACAGAAAATAAGTCAACACTTGCATCAGAATTAAATACTTTTAGTATTACAAGACAACAGAGGTAACACAGTTAGATGTACAAAGTATGCTAGCCCAATAAAATGTCTGTAGAAGCACCTGTTAGAATTGTGATAATGTATTGATATGTACCCTTCACTGCCATCAAATGGTTTTCTCTTCCTTTTAATGTCAGTTCAGTGTAGTAGCTGTATAATTAGCTATTTTTATTTTTTGAAACAATATTGAATATTGTATTGTTCATCCACATGGAGATTGTCTTGTCATTTCAAATAGCGATCAGTAGTCCAGTAAAATACTATACTGCATATGTAATACCCATGGTTAAAGATTACTGTCACCTGTTTACCTGTGTATAGTGATCACTGTCATGAAGGACCACCTGTCCATTTAAAAAGACCAATTTCTGAAAGGAACCAGATTATAGAATGAGTGCAGTCCAGACATCTGAGCATATGTTACTATTTAGAATTTCTAATACTTTACAGAATGGGAGGGATCGTAAACTCCAGGATTAAAACTTGCATTGCTTTTATTTTAGTTGTACAAATAAACTTTCGTTAGAGATTTTCCAACTTGAAAATCATGTTCTGTTTTATGGTTGTTTAGATCGGTTCAAATCACATCCACACCTTTTCTGATCTTAATAAATAGTGCCACTGATTCATATTAATACCATGAATACAATTTTTTTATACCGTTTGCAAGGTGAATTTTCATAAATAATTTACTGGAATAAAATTAAGTATATGATTCATACAAAATGTACTTCAGATCCCACTTTTACCCTTGCATAAATTACAGGAAGATGCATTCAATTATTAATTATTAATTAACCACAGAACTCTTGAATTTCAGCGATCCAGTTTTTCTATTGTTTTGAGTACACGGAAGGGTGTGGAGGGAGGTGATCGTATTATAAATTTTTTATAAGTTTTGTGTATGTAGTTGTGCACAATTCCAGATTTGTGATTTACGATTATTTTCAAAGAAAACAGTGAATTTACAATATTTTTAACTTTCCAGTATGTAAATTTGATTACTTTTATTGCATATAAACTATTTGTTATTGATTTCACACATTTTGTTAATGTTTTAAGTCAATGTATAATAGTGATTATTTTGATATAAATGAACGTTACTTCGGCTAGAGTAAAACTATTTCCAGTCACATGCTTCGTTAGCATATTCATGAGGTCATAAATGAGTACCACATTGATGTATGAACTGTAACTAACAGTATCCCATTTTTTCGTGTCATATTAAGACTAAAACGCTTTACAAATGGTATCTAAAAATTTTAACACAATTAATTTAATAAAAATCATGACTATTTCATGGTAATTGGTGCCAAAACAGGCATTTTTGTAAAGAATGGTAAAAAAACATTCCCCCCAATGTTTTTGCAACTTTTCGTGAATTCTTAATGTGTCTTATAATACAAAATCAATTTTTGCTTGAAAACTATGGATGTTTATCATTGTATTTTACTTATGTTGTCAAAGTTATGCGTGTATTTTAATGTGTTCTGTGATATCTTCCAAGGTTGCAGGTATATGCTAGATGTTATTTGTGTTATCTAGATGGTTATTGAATTTTATTTTGGGGCTGGTCCCTTATGATTTGTTTGTGTTTAATGATACTAATTTTGCCGTTTATAGAATGTGAAATTTACATTATTTTTATGTCGTTTTGTGCATTTTTCATAAAAGATCACAGTTTTATATTTATTTTGTTTATATTCTTGTATAACCAGAGTTTGCTATCACCCTAGGGCTTGCTGCATATCAACCCTCTGGTTATATCGTCTGAAAATACAGGGCAGAAACTAGAGGAAGAAGTTTTTTCAACTAATCGGAAACTTTACAGCAGAAACAGAAACAAAGAATTTACTATTAAATTACAGACTACATATATCCAGGGTTCATTATCTAAAAAAAAAATATCTGACCAAGGGCTTTAAGTTGCGGGGACAGGATGTTCAAACCTTTCCAATATCACATTTTGAAAACGTAGTAGTGGTAGGAAATTTAATCTTAATTCATTATCTCATTATGATGATGATGATGATAATGGGTGGTTTTCAAGGTCCTTGAATCAGTCTTTCATGGACAGTCCCTTATGGGCAACAATTTTAGAAGTTGTGGTAGGTGTTAACCTGGATCAGCCATTATTTCATTATGGCCCTAGCATGGTCACTGTAATCAAAGTAAGTGGATAATCAGTTCATATCAGTTAGCTTTATTTATCTTTGATCAAAGGTGAACATGCAAGTAGATACCCATTTTATTGACGATTATACCACAGGTTGATAATGAGCATGTCCAGCGGTGTTAGCATGCCAAGACTACAGATATCCTGTATTTCATCTGAAAGTTTGTGTTCTTGTATTGTTTATTTTAAATTTTATCCATTCATGCAAATTTTCAGTTATTGCCTTTGCATGGTGTACAAAATGTTAGGCACATACTTGGTGCTAAAACAACTGAGCTGATTATGTCATTTCATTTCTCTAGAGCAGAGAATATCAGCATTTTTAAAAGTACCATTTTCCCCAGATAATTGTAGAAATATTGTGCAAGGAAAGAACTGAATGTCAGATATTTGATAAACATTAATATTCAATATTTTTGCTTAAATTAGTTATCAGTTACACTTGCAACAAGTATTTTTCATGTAATGTTGATAAGGGGCAGTAACTCTGTTTGCACGCTAGATGTAGAAAATGGGAAGTAACTGTTCACATATTCCATTGTGCACCTTTTAAAAATAGCTTTATCTTCTAAAGTTTGTAATTGTTTGTGTGAAATTTAAAACTTTCTAACTTGTATATAGTAATTTTATACGTAAAGATTGTATATTATTTGATTACCGGTACATGTAAAAAAAAGTGTCAAGTATTTTATTTTTGTTTTAAATTTTACACAAGTGTTTTTACTATAAGTAGTGAAAACTATAGGATTAAAATGGTGAAGTTCTTAATCATGAAGGCTCAGTTAGTTGGTAATTATTTCTAAAAACAATGCATGGTTGAAAGTTTTCTGGAAAATGCCGGATGTCCAGATTTTCAAAAATTTTTCTGATTTTTTAATCCTTTACAAAAAATTCATTTTTGCTGATTTCCAGATTTTTCAAATTTCCGTACTTTCACCCATGACAATGTCACATTTTTAAATTCCAATATTTTATAGGAAAATATTCACCAACTTTGAAGGAAGGGAGCAAAATTTGTTTTTTTATTGCTTTTATAAAAATGAGAATAGAAAATATAGAAGTATTATCCCTTAAAAGAGAATTAATATATATACCTTAACCATAAATAAGCTTGAAACTGGCTCTTCCTTGACAGCAATGGCAAGAATCCAGAAAATTGTTATCAGTTTGCATAAATTAATACGGTATAAACTTACTTGAAAAAAGCTTTGTGAAAACTTGCTAGTGCCTCCTATTTCTAGAAGGTAGGGCTGCAATGATACACCAGACTAACAAACGATATGTATTGCAAATATTGTGGATCATTCACAATACATATTGTAAAATGTTAATTGTGCACAAAAGGTAAACCAATGAAATGTAATGTTCAATTCCAACCGCCATGCTGTTTACTATACGTCGCCTGGTATCCAAGGCAAGGCAGACAGTTTGCAGTGAGCCAGGAGCCTAAGCTACTAGTATTACTTCCCCTTAAATAAGTTCTATATATTCCTCCACCAATGCTAGGAACACCGTATCTGTATTGTAAGTATCATGCATTGGGACTAGTTGCACTGTGTACCAAATCATGATCAAAATACCACAATATATAGTACTTCAGTATATCGTTGCATCACTACTAGAAGGATTAGACCAGAAATTCCAAATTTTAATTTGATACAGGCAACATTGCCTAAATATTTCACAAGAATTTGTCACATTGTTAATTAAATAAAAGAATGGGCAGTGACCGACATCTGTTGTATTTTTCCACAGTAGAAAGCTGTTCTTGTTTTGTTTGATAATGTTTTTTATTGAGACATTATTCATGAACGATACTCTTGTTATGTTTTTGTTTTATTCTTAAATGTTGAAAAAATTTTAAAGTTTGTTTAAAATGTTCTCAGAGTTTATGAGCAAATTTCAGGGATTGTTTTACCTTTGACTAATATCGTGAGGAAAAACACCATTTTTTTCACTTCATGTTATTTCTTTTTTAGCACTTAATTTCGCAGAAAGTTATTAGTATAAATATACTGCATTTATCTATTATGAAAGGTCAGATACATTTGCCACATTTCTGTGTATTGGAATGCATTCAAAATAATATGTCTGTTCTGATTCGTTGCCATTCTGGTAATTTTCTCTGCCCAATGTCATAAAATCAGTAAATTTCAACAATTTGAAACCAAACAGCTGTAAATTCACTTATTTTTATTTTATGACCACCAAAGCAGCATGCAAGTAATGAAAATACACAAAGTTTAAAACTGGCAACATGTAAGTAAGGTAAATTTTGTTTAAATAATCACAATATTTTACCTGAAACTGCCGTTTTGTCTGAATTGTGACACTGGCAGAAAAAAATCCACAGATTGTAACAGAATGGAAATGGCTTGGTACAAATGTATTTGTGAAAACAGCATTTTCGTAGGTGTTTATCTTCAAATTCAGTTTGTACTATATATATTAATCTAGATCATGTTTATGTTTAGCTCTAGCAAAGGGAGACAATTCTCCTGTATAATCTATAACTAAAGGGAGGTAACTGTTCTACATGATACAGAATTGAGTGCAATAAGTGAAGATTTTCAATGCTCATCATGAGAGAATCAAATAGACCATGTCATAAAGTTTTTGAATGTGTGTTATGTTGTGTTTGAACATTTGCACACCATTATTTATTATATTTATGAATGTGAAAATTTTATGTATGGAGAATGAACTATGTCTTGTTTAATTTTTTATTTCATTGCTTGAAAAACAATAAATAAATTGAAACATATTCTGACAGATTTTTTTCTCCATTTTTACCTCACCGGATCCAAAGAGTCATGTGAGCTAATACTGTCATAACTTGGCGTTTGTCATTGTTATCCGTCGTTGTCATTAGCTTTTCACATTTCAATCTTATCCTCAGAAACCACTGGACTGACTGGAGGCAGACTTGGAAGGAATGTTCCTCGGATGGACCTCTACAGAGTTTGTCCTTCTGGTGTACATGGCTGCCAGTTAAAAACATAGGCAATCACCGATTGCAAAGTTCGCCTCGTCCCCAGCATGAGTCTATAACAACAAGTCAGAATCATAATATGTAGGCAACAATAACCTAGCTATTGTTAGATGCTTGCCACTTCACTCAGATCATTTCTAAACAAT
>JAOXYI010000026.1:856557-870159 GCA_028566495.1 Lithophaga antillarum
GAATTTGCAAAGCTAAAATATAGCATAATTGTGTTATGGTTAGTACAATTTATTTTTCTATGAAAAACCAATCAGAACATATTACATTTAAGAAATAGAAAAGAAATTAATCATCAAGGGAGATAATATGTGCTAAAGACAAATGATTCAGCATGATGGTATCCATCAAAATCTGTTTTCAAAATTTAGCTGTATAAATTGCTAAATCCTAGTAGTAAATATTACATAAAATTAAAAACCAATATGGAAAGAGTTAAATAAAATGGTGATGTATTTTGTTTTAAAGTGTGCCAAATCAAATTTTCTTACAATTTGTCATCCATTTCTAGCTTTGCAGGTATGATTTCCCTCCCTTGATGAATAATTTCTTTCCTTTTTCTTAAATTTGATATGTTCTGATCAAATTTTCATAGAAAAATAAACTGTACTAGCTAAATCTATATCATGTTATATATTATCTTTGCCAATTCAATTTTATTTTGCCAAGAACTGTATTTTTTTAAGTTAAATGTAAATGTTTTCATCTTTTCACCTTGATCAATCTACTATGGTAAACACAAGGCTAGGAGGATGGATACTGGTGGAAAAGACAAACACAGATTAGTGCCAAACTTTAAACTAAGGACATCTCTCGCTAAATAAGTAGAATTCATCAAGGAAATGTGCAAATTTCTTTGATGGATTGCTGCTTATTTATGGCTGAAAAAACTTATGTAAATTTCCTACCATATAAATACATTAACAGGAAGTACATGTAGTTAACACTAAGAAAGCAGACAATTAACTTATGTATCTGAAAATACATCACACCATATACTCTACCTAAATACATTGTAATACCGGACATAAAATATCAAACAAAAAGCAGACAAATTACTGAAAATTGTCAAAAGCCAATTTCAATCGATGACGTCTGTTTCTGAAGACAAGCTGAGGTTCAAAAGATTTTCAGGAATTTTACTCAAATAATAAGTTAATCTTGTACTAAAACTTGATTATGACCAGATATCATTCTAAACAAATTTCTTTTATTTTGAAAATAGATCTGTTACCAAATGATATCATAATCAGATCTACAATCATTAAGTCATAATGAATCTTAAAATGTATCATCTGTTTGATATTAATCAGCAGTATGTCTAGCTTTTGTCAGTAAACTCATATTTTTAATCTATTAAGAATTTGTGTATGGGTGGGGTACGAATTTAACATCAGAAGCAATACCGCTTATAAAACTACCAGAATAAATTATTTGTATGAAGCACTAACAGTGTAATGTGACAATTAATTATACACAGCATTAACTGCTGAAAATTCTAAAACATGCATCTTTAACTTTTTACATACAAAAACATTTTAACAGCATAACAAAAATGCCATTCTAAAATTCATTGAGTATTTTGTGTCAGGTTTACTGATTGGCTTAGCAGTAATGTTACTATGCCAACAAACTGATTAATAAATCATGCAATATTTACAACATGTTTTCCACACTTATATATGATTGTGGTCCCATAACTTACATGAAAAGATGTCATGGATATTCGAAAGCAAGCAAAATATTTACACCTAAAATGTTCAAAAATATACAGACTTCAAATTATTTCCCCTTTTCAACAAAACAATAATTATCTCCCTTTGATAAAAAAAATTGAGACATGGTGTAGGGTTTTGGAATGGAACATACTCGTTCAAAAAATTGAGTTCATTAACAAGTGAAATTTTGTCAACAAAAAAAATCAGTAACATTAAGCACTAACATAAAATCAAAACTAAAATACTTCTGAACTCATGGCAGATATGAGTTAATCTGCCCTTTTTCAGTAACCTCTATTTCCATGACAACACAACAGATCATATCTATATATTTTGCACAAAAAATTATCTAAAAATTATTGCACATATTAGTATTAAGATTTCTTGGTCATGAAAGTTTTAGATGTACAGTTACTATGTCAACAGTCTGCAATGTTTCTGTGTCAACCAGATGGCTATATCGTACAGTTGAACTCCTCCCGTGTAGGTTTACAGTACTTGTAACGATGGTTCATATGCTGACTGTAGGATCCAGAGTGACTGAATCTTTTACCACACTTCTTACACTGAAATGGTTTCTCCCCACTGTGTAGACGTCGGTGCTCAGTCAAATGGTGCTTGTGTTTAAATGCCTTATGACAGATCTCACAGTTGAAAGGTCGGGCACCTGAAAGCCAAAAAGCAAAGTGTCAGTTTTGAAGTAAAAGTTTTAGCTATGTATTTATCATTTTTCCTGTCTAGCATATTGTTTCAGGTGAAATACACTGCATCTCATGACCAATAAAAAACAAAACAAATGTCTAATACACACGCTAACTGTGGTCATGAATTCATAGCTAACTTCAGTGTGTAGTTGTTTTTTGTTTTAAACTTTTACAATTAATTTTCATCCACAGAATATTTAGAATGTAAATATTTCATATACAATGGAGATAACAACTAACTACTGTCTGCATCATTAAATTCAGTACAATCAAATCCTCATCTTTCTGAGATTTCAACTAATTACATGCTTATTTATTTCCTATAAGAATTGGATTAAGTAGCTGGTGATTGCTGTCTTTTAAATTTATTCTTAAAAATCATGTTTTTTTAGCATTACTGTATAAACTTGATCAAAATTATATTCAGTAAAATTTTTCATATTTCAAGAACAACAGCAGAAAATGAACACCACCAGTTAATTGCAGCAGGTTGTATAATCCTAATGTTGTTGTCTGTGGATGCATTATTTAACTGATTGATTGATTGAATTGGGTTTTTATGCCACTTTTCAGCAATTCTTCAGCAATATCATGGTGTCCTGGTTTTTCGGGAGAGGAACCCGGAGTACTCGGTAATAACCCCTGACCTTCGGCAGTAAAACTGGCAATCCTTGTCAATTAACACATTGCCATAGTCAAGGCTCGAACTCAAAACCCCAGTGTTGACACGCCGGTGATCAACAGTAGATATGACAAACTATATAGACCACTCGGCCACTTGCATTACTTAAAATAAAATTTTTGAACTAAGGCCTCTATAAATTAATTATTAGATTTTCATCCCCGCCTGTCCCTATTTTTTCAATACCATCTTTTATTTTTATTTTCTATTTTGAAGATTTTTCTTCATTTTTAAGGCATTTTCCACCAAAAAAAGACAAAAAAAATAATAATAAAATTTGCCCAACCAACTCTATTTCAGGAAATAATTGGACGAAAATCTAATAATTTATTAAGGCCTGACCCATAATGAAAAAGGAAGAACTATTTGCGAAGCGTAATTAATTTAAAAGCATACCTGAATGCTCATACTTGTGTCTAGCCAGGGAACTCTGTTTACTAAACATCTTCTTACACTGGTCACAGCCATACAACCCATCATCAGCTTCCATACGATGGTTCTTCCATGATCGACGTTTCTTACGATATGGGTGGTCTTCATCTAACAAGGCGTCATCAAGGTCTAATTGAATCTCCTCAGATTCCATCTGTAATAGTAGAGAATATGGTCAATAAACTATGTTTTGTTTAAGAACAAATATTTGTACAAAATTTTAGTATTTACAATTACATATTTAGATATGTAACAACTGATATTACAGTGTGAAGACAAAGACATTTTTTGTCTTAATGCATTTTTTTTAAAAATTCTTATTTTGTTTCTTTTTTGTACTCTTTGGTCTGGATAAGGTAAAAATATCAACATTTTTATTGCATTTTTGATATATATATGTAAATGAAAATAAAATTATAAATGCCATGAATTATGAAATTCCATGTTGACTGTAAGATGAGGGAAAGCAACCAAACCTTTATGGATATTATTTTTTTGATCTGGTTTCATATATATACAATTGTTGCACAATTACTGCTAGAAGTGGTGTAGTAATAAGCCACTGTGTTTTTTTTTCATTCTCTACGGTCTTATTTTATTTATGAAATGCTTTTAACTGAGGTTTAAAACCCTTTTGTCTGCACAACTTCTGGGAAAGTATAGAAAAAAATGCAGTAGAACACAGGAAATTTTTCCATGCTTTTTAACTGTAAATAATTCAATTTCAACCAAACTTAAGCTTGCAACTGTTTCAATTGTGTGTAAATTTGCAAAATTAAGTGTACAATTCTTTATATAAAAGTGAGATTTCTTGAGACTTTCAGAAGTCTTTATCAAAGCAATAAGCCAAATCTTTCTTTAACAGTAAGTTAGATAATTTATTATTTACTTTTCAAAAACACAAATCTCCAGAATTGCACACTTCCCAAAAAATGGGAAAATTATAAATTTGTCTTTCTTACTTTCATAAATTAAAACATTTCATATCTTGTTCTAAGAAAAAAATATGTAAAATTCTTTCGATCATTGAATTTTTTTCCATACTTTGAATGAAACAAACGTAAAACTTTCGATCAAAAATTTTCCCATTTTTCATTGATAAAACACATGACAAAGTTAACCAACATGTACCAGCGGCATACATCTCCAACAAAGCCTCATACTGTCATAATCTAATACTAGTTTACATCTTTCATCAAGGCTTTCATCTATAGAAATTATAGTCGTAAGACAAAAAAATCAGTATTTTTACTTCTTTTTCTTCTTTTTTTCTATCATTAGCCTATTGGCCATCACTGATTCCTAAATATTTTTTGAATATCATAATATTTTTTTCTTTATTTTAAATTCAGTTTTGTATCTATAAAATCCTGATGTTTTTTATTTATCTTTTTTTTTTCAAAATAAAAAATGTTGGGTACATGTCAAAATTTTGGTCTCTTTTTGAAAAGTTGGAACTAACATATTACCATTTAAAAAAAAAATTGAAATGGAAATTATTAATAAATGTTAGTACCAAATGCTCCTAACAATCAACACAACAAATTTTTTACTTGAACATGCCAAAATTTATGTCGCAAAGATGAAATAATTAGTAAAATGGAACAGACAGATGACTTGTCATGATGATATGATGATGATGTAACACACGTAATCAGATTTTGATAGCATGCAGTTAAAATGACTGGTGATACACAGCCGTAGGTATCGTGTAGGTAACAGTTGCCATGCATTTTCTAACTACAGGTCAAAAGGTTAAAAATAAGGGATACAGACATAGTCACGTTCTACCTGTCTCCAGGACTTCTTCCTCATACGCTTCAGCTTGATCTCTCCATCGACAGTCAAGTTGGCACGGTCTGCTAGGCTGACTTCAGCAAGGGTGGCTAAGTTGTGGGTGGCATGCTCCATGGCTGCATCAAAGTGGACACCATTGTACTGGGGTCGGTGGTTGTCATGGTAACTGTCGCTGCTACAACTGCTGTCACTCTGGCTGTCATCATCATCATGCTTGGATGCGTTACGAGCCTGATGGATCTTGCTGATTGCCAAGTGGACTTTCTGTTGGAGTGAGATGGTAATGTTGTTGGTATCTGGTCGGCTGTATGGATGGTAGATTGGATGTGAAGATGTGATTATGGCTGGCTCACAGGTTGGAATGATCTTGGTGTGACTATGTGCTGGAGTTTGCTGGATCATCGGTGGTGCTGACGTGACAACTGGATTACCAAGGAAGTAGCCCGGAAACAGTCCTTCTTGTTGCATGTACTTGTAGATGGCACTGCTCTGTAGTTTACCATCCATGGGATAACTGTGGGGTGGTGTCTTCATAAACATACTGTCTTTCAGGCTGTCACTCAGAAGTTTGGTAGCGTGTTCCATGTTAGGTTTGGCTGACTGCTGTGATGGCATCTCTGGTTTCACACTAAGGTTGAGGACTTCATCTTTGGACTGACTAGTAGCTGGTGGTGTGATACTGGATGCTGGACTGCTACTGTTGCTGTGTGCTGGTGCAGGCTTGGTACTCAGGTCTAGCGGTTGTTCCCCTGAACGTGATGCTGTATTGCTAAGCTTCTTGCTGCCTCCATGAGCTGCTACTGGAAGGATGGCTGGAGTTGAAGATCTTGAGTCACTGAAGGAGTGAGATGGACTGTCACGTTTAAACCTTGCCATGGATGGAAAGTAAGGAACCTCTTTACCACGTCGACGATCTCTAGCTCTCATGTTCTGGAACCAAACTTGGACTACTCTCTTTGGAAAACCAATCTCATTACCAATGCGAATCAGCTCATACTTGCGTGGACGTGGGTTGATGCTGTAGTAGGACTTCAAGATGTGTAACTGCTCATCACTGATCAATGACCTCATGCGAAACTTTTTGCTGTCATTTAGGGCATTGTCATCTTTCTCATCTTGGTCTTCGGACTCTGTCTCGGGACTACCGCTGACAATGGACAGACTGTGACTATGATCTGACAGGGTGCTGCTGGGAGAGTTACGTGGACTACCATCACTCATACGCTGAACAACATCTCTGTTGAGTTTGCAGATGTAGCGTTCATGCTGATGTAGACTGACTGGGCTGTTGAAAACCTCATCACAGAATCGGCAGGACATCGTCTCATTGGACTTCTCATCACTGGTCACTACTTCAGACGATGTAGACTGGTTGGTTTTACTCTCATCACTGCTGGCATTGCTACTTGTGGTTGGTTCGTCTTTCTTGCAGATGTATCTTTCATGCTGATGACAGTCGACTGCACTGGTGAAGATTTCACAGCAGAACTTGCATTTGTATGTCTCAACAACTGTTGGTTGTGGTGTTGATGTTGATACACTATTGGTCTCTTTCTTCTCCACTACTGGTTCCTCTTTTGTAACATTTGGTTCTGTGCTGACAACTTTGGTGTTGGAATTGACATCTGGTGAGATCTGTTTTGAAGCCATGACGAAATGTGATGGAGCTGCAGAAGACTGTGGAATGGCAAGTGACTGTGGAAGTAGTGATGTCATTACAGGTCGAATGGCAGGGTGTGAAACTGGATACATTGGAACAAATCTGGCACCAGCTGGTGAATAATAAGCAGGAATCCCAGTAGGCTTCAGTGGATCGAAATGCATCATGGGATGTGGATAGGAGTGCATAGTTGTGTGGATTCCTGGTCTGATGGTACTACTTGTTGTTTCAACTGTTGGCTGACAGGTTCTGTTCTGATTCATCACCCAGCACTTCTTTGATGTCATGTGGCTGCTGTAAGACCCGGAATGGCTGAATCGCTTGGAACAGTTTGGACACTGGAATGGCTTCTCCCCACTGTGGATACGAATGTGCTCCTTTAGATGATGCTTGAACTTAAACGCCTTCCCACATTCTGGACACTTGAACTTGCGTAGGTCGGTACTTTCATCATGGCTGATCATGTGACGCTGGAGACGGTATACGTTGGCGAAAGTCTTATTACAGATGGTACAAGACTGTGATGTAGGGGAATGCATGGCTAGGTGCTTGTCAAGATGAGACTTCAGTAGGAATGCTTCATCGCACTTTGGACAGAGGTACTTTACTGGTAAATCTGGGTGAACTTCTCTCATGTGGTCCCGTAGAATGTTGAATCGGCTGAATGTTAGATCACAGTGGGCACACTTCATAATGATGTCCTCATCTATACCAAAACAGTTTTCTGAAAAGGAAAAAGAAAATTATAAGTATTTATAGGTATTAAAACACTGGCAAGGAGCTTATCAACATTAAGTACTTGTGTGTAAAGAATAAGGCAGTGCCAAGGATGTAAGCAACACAGACAGAATAAGAATAACTGACTGTACTTTAAATATTTGTCTTGCAGAAAGAAGCAGCAGTAGAGATTTGAGCAAACATATAAATAAAGCTCAGGTATTTTGTCTGACAGTTCTGTGGCATCAGACATATTGTTACCTAATGGAGTTCTTTCATAGTTAAACAGATAACAAATACGGATTTTATTGTATTAGATGAGCAGTGCCACTTCATATATCATTTCAGTTTTGTTGTTGTTGAATAGTTGGAAAATCAATGAAATTATAATATTGCAAGCATATAAATGAAAAAAAAATACGGAGTGTTCACAGTAAATATGAAAACAAGTCCAAACAAGTTTAGAAGATTCAGTATTGAAGCTGTTACATCTGTTTATTATCTTACAGGTACAGTTGAAATGTGTCTAATAGATGTGACATAAAAACTCCAAGTAATTTAGAGACCTCTTTACAGAATTTTCAAAGAGAAAGCTCTATGGGTCACTACATGAGCTAAACTGTTATAACTCTTTTTCTTAGTGGAAGCGAAAATTTTTCTTTAATCATTTAAATCAGTTTCTTTTCAAGGCTAGTTACTCTATAGCTGACAAATTACTAAGAGTGGCATTAACACCAATCAATCAATCAATCTATCAATCAAATAAACCAAAATATAATGCACTAGAACTGTTACCACTACAGCCAGGGATAAAACATTTTTACTGCAGTTGCTAGCTGGGCTCCCAGAAAAATTCATTTGGTGGCCCAGCCTAAAATCTTTTGGTCTGGAAGCTTACTTTTTTATGTACAATACTCAAAATTTCAGTAGCCACTGGGCTATTGTCAAACTTTTAGGGGCCCCAAGTCAAAATTTAGAGGCACTTGGCTACTTGGCCCCCCTAATTTTTTGTCCCTGACAGTTTTTTCTTTCCTTATTTCCAAACTGATAATTATCAGGTTAGAATGATTATCACTGATGGCACAGTGGAAATGCTGACTGGTCTCATATACCTGTATGGAGCCTGTCACCTCTATAGTTGGAACTTTTTGCTGACTTTTGATGAATGTGCTCAACCAGTCTTTAAGTGATACAGTTTGCCAATTTCTTGCCGAGGGATTCATGGTTTTCTCTGGGCATTAAAGTTTTTGTCATCATTTAAACTGGTTAACACAATATACATGTAACTGAAAAACTGCTGACTGAAAACTCTCTACTGCAAAAACATCTGTTATTATGCTTAAGTTCTACATGACTAATGGTGGCAGTTTATTAATGTTTTAGGTTAGACCATAATAAACCAATTATTAGATTTTCAACCAAATGTTTCCTGAAATAGGGGTGGATGGGAAAATTTATTTTTTATTTTTTGTCTGTTCTGGTGAAAATGCCTTAAAAATGAAGAAAAGTAGGCACATATTCTTCAAAATCCCCCCCCAAAAAAACAAAAAAAATTGCATTGAAAAAAATAGGGGTAGGTGGAGACGAAAATCTAAGAATTAATTTATTGTGGCCTAAGTTAATAATTCTGATTAAATAACTTACCAAGATCTTGTGAAGTGTTGCCTCTTTCTTCATCATCATCGTCATTGTCACCATCATCCCCGTCACTCACTGGCTCAGGGTAGATAACTACTGTGTTGGTCTGACTTAGGTACTCTCGTAACTTCTCTTCATCAGTGGATTTCTGGTCAGCCATTGTGGTTGTTGGTGGAATGTTTGTAGTACTAGTGGAATCTGTTGTACTGCTCTCTGTGACTGCAGGGGAGGCAACTTCTGTTGAAACAACCTCTGGAGTTACTGTAAGAAAACAATCACGTGGTAAGTTAGACTATAAGCGATAGAAGCAGTTCATTAAGACTAATCAACTGAATATTTTCTTTACTTAAAAAGATATTTTCCTTTTTTCAAAAGATCCTGGCCATCTAGATTACTGTATTAATAAAATTTTATTTTATGTCTTGGAAAAAAAAATCCTGTAACTTTTTTTTAAATTATTCTTTAAATATCCAAAATACTTCTACTTTTTTTTATCAGAAAGTTATCCACATTTTAAATTAGTACAAACCATACACATGCTAAATGTGAAGCTTACTAATTAGAAACAACATAATTTTATGAAGTTTATAACCTATTAAGAAACATCTGAACAAACTAGTCCATTATCTTATGGTAAAGGACAACTTCTTTACACAGATGACTTTCAATGAGGAATACTTAAGGTAGCCCTTGAAAACATAGGTATAAAGGGTCTTTATACTCTTTGATATACAAGTGTCTTGGTACTAAATTGCACACTAAACATATAAAATTATAGCTGAAAAATTTATGTAAAGCAGTAAGTGCCAGGCACTTGAAATAAAGTTGTCGTGAACATGAAGTAGCATACCTGTGCAAATGCTAGTGAAATTTAATTAGATACAGTCTTGTACAACTGTAAGCATTGTTTGTTTCTGCTCTACAGGGTGTGCAAATAGTAAAGCCTAATGCTGGTATACCTTCCTATCCCTTTTTCGGTACCTGAATTATCAGCAGGGATGAGAACTAAATTTCTCAGCAACTGAGTTTCAGAGAGGAAATTCCTTCAACATGCAAAGTGTCTGAAGTTGCTTGTTACATTTCTTTCCTGTTCCCACTAAACTTTGACAAAATACATCTTGACTTCTGATTTAAAAGATGTCTGTAGAAGGTCTGCTTTAAAGTATGTCCAAATTCCGTATTTTAAAATTATGCATGAAAATGTGAAGTGTAACTACTTGAGTCAAAAAATATTTCCATGACAGTACTCAGTTTTATGTGGTCTAATAGGTATCAACCTTAACCTCAGGCTCAGAAATATTTGTTTGTCAAGTAAGTCATAAATTTGCAGTTCATGAAGGTATGAATTTGGAAGACAATGTCATCAAATCTGGTATCTCATGTACAGTTAACTCTTGTTATGTCACCGGACCATTCAAGTTTCTTCAACTTCACCAAAAATTTAACAAAAAGTTAACATGAGTAAATTTAGCTAGACTACTGTAGAGGATCCAAAATTTCACTTTGAGTTATCCAAAAATTTGACTTATCGGTGTTTGAATTAATGAGAGTCTATGAAATGTAATTTGTGTATGATATGAAAACTGTGAACTGGAATAGATATCAAAAATCTTTTCTAGATTAAGGCAGACAGTTGTACATTTTGGACTGGATAATTTTTATATACAAATTCTTCAGTGTCAACATTTTTATCAAAATGCCTA
Source organism: Lithophaga antillarum (assembly GCA_028566495.1). Taxonomy (NCBI): domain Eukaryota; kingdom Metazoa; phylum Mollusca; class Bivalvia; order Mytilida; family Mytilidae; genus Lithophaga; species Lithophaga antillarum. The sequence continues at coordinate 867,427 of JAOXYI010000026.1, forward strand.
CCATTTTCCTGTTGTTCTGTGTTGTCATGGTTATCTGTTTTGTTGTCATGGTCTGTGTCATGGCTACTGTTGTCATGGATATCTAACTGGTTTACATCTGTTTTCTGTACTTTGTTTACTGGTTCTACACCCTCACTTTCAACTGAAAATAGAACAGAAAGTTTAACAAAAGGGGCATAACTCAATTTCTGATGCAGATTTACATTTTTTGTGATCAATTCGTTTGTTCAAATGACATAACATAAAACTCGAGGACAAATTTAGTAAATTTTCATCAAAATCACCAACCATATTTCTGTCATATTATACAAGTATCACACAGGTCATAAAAGCTCAATATTTCATAAGCAGTCAGCTTTAACTTTCATACACAAAAGTATATAGCGTGACATGTTTTTGTTTTTTTTCAGCTGATGTTTGTATCAGACAAAATAAGTTACTGTGAAATTGGTTCCATTGGAATGAATATCATGTGTGATTTATTCTTTCACAGAAAATATGTTCCTGGAACTTATTTTACAGAAAACAGGTCCCTTTGGAATTTATTTCACAAATAATTTGTTCCTTTGTGATATTTGCTTTAGACCTTGACAGATCTAGCAGACAAGTTAAAAGTTTAAGATATTATAAATTTACTTTAAGCCATCAGGCATTTTAACATTGTAGTTTCTGAATCTCTCAACCACTGATTGCAATACATTTTGAAAATTTGGATTGTTAACATTTGAAGAGGCATCATTTGAAGTTTTCATTATCCACACCTAGAGCACCTTGACAAAGGTTGAAATACAGTTAGGCTTAATGACACTCTTATGATTCATAATTTCAACAAGACCTGAATCACCCACTTCTGTTTTACATCGTTATTTTCTATAATTAACACCATAATTAATGACAAATATAAGAGGAATATGATAAAAATAATTGTCAGTATTATATAAAATTATCCGTTAAATAGGGTGTTGTTTTTCTCTTCTAAATGAACAAAAAATTTGTTCCATTAACTTTACTTTGTAATTATTCCATGCATGCGGGATAGCAGAAAATTGGGTAAAAATACCATAAAATGAAGTTTGGAAAAAATGTCATGAACTCAGTAAGGTAACCGGATATGTTAAGGTAAATGACTCCCATCATTTACATCATACAAGTAAACATATGGAACTCATTAGGAATAGTACATTAGACACAATACAAAAATTACCATTTGGAGACAAATTTTATAATTTTAGGTGAAAAATTAATAACGTGCACAAATTTTAAATTTTATCGACAATCTTTACATGATTTATGTTATTAACTTTACTCTTAAAAACTTTTTAAAATAATTATTGAACAAAATATTTATTTAATAATAATCAGAAAATTAAAAAAAATATCTGAAGTGACATATATACCTGAAATATTCACAAAAAACTACCCAAAAAATTGCAAATTTACCACAAAAATTTTATCAGTTCTCTACAGAAGCAGTATGTTCCACTGAATATCAGATTACCCAAACTTCTGTGACCCAGATAAGAAAAACTTACCAAGATGAAGTATCCCTGTACAAAATTCCTTCAACATTTCAAAATCCAACTATCTTAATAATGTAAATTATAGAAGTTCACCTTACTAAGGTTAAACACTTTTTACCTTAAAATCAAACTATAACTACCTTAATAAACATGTGAATGTTTGTACAAAGGATCTTCCAGGTGTTATCATTTCAATTTAATCACCTTCAGTGATTAGCCAATCAGATTTATGGATTGGATTCTCTGCCAACCTCCCAGGTTCTAACACAGCTACCACAGCTGCTCTCTGCAGCAACTACAGGTTTAAAATGGGGTTCAGTGAAGGAACTCAGGTGAAAAAATATAGTTCATCAAAAAAATTAAATGCAAAAAAACCCTCCAAAATGGTTTTATGTCATTTTTTCTATCAATAATCAATTTTACATTTCATAGATTAAATATTTATTATATTGTATGCTCTCCAACGTGAAAAAAAATAATAGGGGTAAATCTTTTTATTTTAAAAGTAATTCTTTGATCTTTTTTTATTTCAAAATTTCTGTCAAAACACCTTTATAATATTCTGAAACAAATTCATCTTTTCATTAAAACATCTAATGATCTATACCTTCCAAACAGAGTCCAGTCAGAAAACCTTTTAAAAATAAATTCATCAGAAGAAGTCTTTTACATTTAAAAAAAAACTCCTTACTGAGCCCCAAATCTAACTGTATTTCAAGGTGGAGCTTGTTACCTGTCATTTCTACCCAGAATAAATCTACCCTCCCTGTCACCTTAACGTAAACAACCTTTAACCAATCTCAACCGATCATTTACATTATTGATTCACCGATCAATATTACAGACATTTCTCAAGCTAAACAAACGCTCTGTACTTAGTCAAACGCTCCCTATACCTGCAGTCAATTGATTATTCAACATCATTACAAAAATGTTTATTTAGGCACTGAAAAAGATGGGTTATTAAATACAAATTTTATTATCAAATTTGTAAAGATTTTTTTTAGCATTTCTAGGTTTAGGTTTAAAGAAGGAAATTGTTTCACATTTTCTATGATAGTAACATAAATGTGACTATAATTATTTTAGTAACAGTAATTTAATTGGATCTTATTTACTTCAGACAACTCTAAATTTAAGAATATGGCAGAACTATAAAAATATTTAATGTATAATAGTCAGTGTGTATCAAAGTAGTCCAAATCTGTACTTT